>CAUYLG010016341.1:0-20529 GCA_963573385.1 Cacajao melanocephalus
CTTTAAACGCCTTCCTGTCTGGGCAAACCCCGTGCTGATTAACAAACGAATTATTTAAAAAAAAAAACAAAAAATTTTTTTTTTTTTTTTTTTTTTTTTTTTTTTTTTTAAAGACAGAGTCTCTCTCTATCGCCAGGCTGGAGTGCAGTGGCGCGATCCTGGCTCACTGCGACTTCCATTTTCCGGTTTCAAGAAATTCTCCTGCCTCAGCCTCCCGAGTAGCTGGGACTACAGGCACGCACCACCATGCCCAGCTAATTTTTTGTTCTTAATTTGAAACTGGGTCTTCCTATGTTGCTAAGGCTGGCTTCTTGAACTCCTGGCTCAGGAAATCCTCCTACCTCAGCCTCCAGAAGAGCTGGAATTACACAAACATCACAATGCCTGGCTAGAAGAAACAATTTTAAAAGATAAAAAATAACAATAAAATCCAACATGGTGAAGTGTGTTTCACATTAAAGGTAACTATCACTTTGTGAAACTTTTGCTTGGGTCACACACACACACACACACACACACACACACACACACAAAATGTATACTCGGCCATGATATAAAACATTTTTTATACTCTAGGTCACAGTAAGTAATACTTGATAAGCACTGGATTAGACGATCCTTCAAGAAGATTCTATAAGACCCTTTCTAAGTTTTTACATTTCTACATTCCTGGATGATTATGGCTAATAGTATGGAAAATAAACAAGACAGTTATTACCAATACAAAGCTGAACATGATTCTCTAAGTGAAGACTTTTCCCTCTTCAACACACTGACAAGTTTAAAACATACTTCATTTTATTTTGTAATTTTTTAATGAATAACTAGAGAGAAAACATAGAACACTTATCTTGCCAAATTAAAAATATGCTCTTCAAAAAATTAACTGAGCAGATGAGTTCCTTTTTTAACACTAGCATGTGGAGAATAGTGAATGGAAAAACTTATTAGGTCATCTTCTCTTTGTAACTTACTACCATATTATCTTAACACTTGCAACTGTATTTTCCCTAGAGACTCACTAGCCCAAATGGTCTCATCTTTCAATTCCCTTTTTTGAAAATTCATTTATTGCATTTTTCCAAAGTTGATATGTCATATAAGCAGGAAATCTGCGAGTTTAAAATCCTAATACATGTTAAGAAATGCAGCGTAACTGGCTTGTAAACATGTTATTATATTATCCAATAACATTTGTCTCTATATATCTATTTTTATGATGAAAGCACTTAATCAGTTTATTTCTCCTGTATAATATTCACAAAAGAAGTACATACAAAATACATTCTGTAATCTTAGGCTCACAATCTGAGAAAAGCATGGGAGTTATTTATAAACTTACTCATGAATTAGATGTCATTGGAATAATGAAGAATACTAGCAATATGGCCATAGGCACTGTGACACCAGTCTGCATCTATCAGGCACCTAATATATTTTTATCTAAGCCTTCGATAGAACAGTTAGTTCAGCCTAGGTCAATGTTTTGCTTTTTGTTTTGCTTTGTTTTTTACTTTTTTTTTATGAGACGGAGTTTCACTCTATTGCCCAGGCTTGAGTGCAATGGCACTATCTCAGCTCACTGCAACGTTCGCCTCCCAGGTTCAAATGATTCTCCTGTTTCAGCCTCCTGAGTAGCTGGGATTACAGGCATGTACCACCACGCCTGGCTAATTTTTGTATTTTTAGTTCAGATGGGGTTTCACCATGTTGGTCAGGCTGGTCTCGAACTCAGGACCTTGTGATCCACCCACCTCAGCCTCCCAAAGGGCTGGGATTACAGGCATGAGCCATTGCGCCTGGCCTGATGTTTTTAAAATAAAGAATAATTGTCTATTTATCATGAAACCAAGGAAGTTATAATGAATGATAGACATCTCAAATGTGTGATGCATTTGCTTATCTCATAGATATCTCAAACCAAACAAGCTTAAAGAACTCGTGATCTTCCCCCTAAAACCTGATTTATCCATGGTCTTTCATCTTTCCAGTTGCTCATAAAAACCCCACTGTAATTCTTGACCCTTTCTCTGAAAGCAAAATCTAATCTGAAAGCAAATGCTTCAAAATATAATAGGGCGAAATGGAATATACAGACATATACGGAGAGAATCTGACCACTTTCACCTCCTCCACTGTTACAAGCCTGATCTATGGCAAGTCCAGTAGCCTCCTGTCTCATTTCTGTCTCACTACTTTTACCATGGCAGCCAGAACAATCCTGTTAAAACTTAAATCTGATTACTGTCCTGTTTGGAATCCTCCAATGGCTCTTAACTTACTGTCTCTGAGTAAAAGCCCAAATTCCACTCATGGCCTAAAAGGTCCCTCTCTCCTCTACCACCATTATCCCCCAACCTCTCCTACTGCTCGCCCCTGGTCCACTGTGCTCCAACCACATTGGCATCCTTGGTGCTTCTGGAGAACTCTAGGCAAGCTCCTGTCTCAGAGCCTTTGCACTTTTGTTCCTCTGCCTGGAATTCTTTCTCCTGATATTCACATGGCTCACTACCTCATCTCTCTTAAGTCCCTAGGCAACTTTTCAGAGTACTTGTTTTTGTGAATAAAGTTTTTTTGGAACATAGCCACATCCATTTGTTTATGTATTATCTATGGCTGTATCAAGTTGGACTGCATTGTTTAACAATTGCAACAAAGACACGTCCAGAAAACTGAAAATACAGATGCCTTTACAGAAAAAGTCTGTTGACCCCTGGAGTAGAGGGTAAGACTGCTGAAAGAGAATATAGGCTCTGAGAGGCCAGAGTGTGGCATGTATACTCTATGTGGCTAATTAAAGACATGAAGAATGATGGTGGAGGTGGAAAGGAGAGAATGTAGTTAGTCAGTTACTATATAATACAACCAATAATGGGAATCACCAAGAGAATGGTAGAAAATTGCTGCACTAAGAATGTAGGATGATGTTATAATCTGAGAAAGTGTGTCTCAAAGATAGGGCTGGTAAAAGATGGAGATGGGGATGTTGAGGGAGGAGGTGCTAACTATGGTTGTACAAAAGCAATGAAGATTCAAGGAAACACCTGTCCTTTCCCTGGTTCTGTGGTCTGTGGAGGCCCAAGAAAACAGCAAACACCTACAGGAAAAGAAAATAAAGCAGCTCACTCAAGAAAGTCAGACTGCAGTCAGCACAGGAAGAAATGAACAGAGATTATTAGCGACTAGGGGGCAGTGTGCAAATATTATGATACCAGATTTATTACTGCACAATTAAAAAGAAAAGAAAAATAATGAAAAGTGTGAAAAGTTGGCAACTTTCTCACAGTCCAGGTATTAACCCAACAATTATTCAAATTGCTTAAGATGCATACTTGGTTAACTTTCATCTTTTTTAGAAGAGAGGTTTTTGTTTTTTTTTTTTTTGGACACACAGTCTCGCTACTAAATCAATAGTCTTTATCCACTGACAAACTGATTTCAGCAAACAACATACTTTTCTGATTTTCTTTTTCTTTTTTTCAAAATTAACTTGCTATTGAGAAAGTTTAACAAATTGTTTAACGTGAAAGACAAATTTCCTGGTAAATGACCATTTAACATCGCTGGTGCCCTTGCCTCAAATCCATTACTGATAAGGCAGCCATCCTTTCAAAACGCAAATCTGATCATATCACACTTGATCAGTTTAAAATTTGTCAACCTTTCCTATTAATTTTGTGTTTCGGAGCAAACTTCTTAACATGACCCATTTATCATGTATCATCCAAACTGGGACACTCTGAAAGAGAGTGATTAATTTTTATACCAGTAAACCAGGACAGTCCCTAGAAAAGAGGTTAGTGTGGCCATCCTACCCACAAGGCCCTGCCTCTCCAAATTCCTTCATTTTCTCCCTCATTCTTTCCTCTCCCACTCCTTTTAGCAGGCATCTTTGCTAAGAAAAAAATTATATAGCTGGGTGCAGTGGCTTATTTGCTTGTAATCCCAATGCTTTGTGAGGCTGAGGCAAAAGAGTCGCTTGAGCCCAGGTGTTGGAGGCCAGCTTGGGCCACAAAGTGAGGCCCTATCTCTACAAAAAAATTTTTTTAAAAAGCCAGACATGGTGCTGTATGCTTGCCTTTGACTTCAGCTACATGGGAGGCTGAAGAAGGAAGATCGTTTGAGCTCAGGAGGTCGAGGCTGCAGTAAGTCGTGTTTGCACCATTACACTCCAACCTGGGTGACAATGAAACCCTGCCTCAAAAACATATATCTCCATATTCAAAACCTGCAAATGGCCAAAAGAACAAATACCTCTCCATTGAATGACATGATAAAACACTGTCTGACTCACCTGAGGATTATCTAATTCTCTAGAATAGGCATCTTTATGTTGTTTAATTATTTGTTATTGATTAGGCTTTAATCAGGAGCCAAACTGGGATAGCAGAGTGTTTTCATATAGTCCATGAGCATAAGAGTGATTTCAACATATTCAAGGAACTATCAAAAAGAAAAAAAAAACAAGGAAACAAAAATGAAGGATACATAACAGAGACCTTATATGGCCCACAAAGCCTCAAAAATTTACTCTTTTACCAAAAAAGTTTGCCAAATTCTGGATTAAGAAAACTGATGATGCTGCAAATGATTCTCAAAGCTTATAGCCTTGTTGTCTGTAAAGCAATAACCAGTTTAGTTTTATGGCAATTACATCTTAGCATTCTTCTCTTTCAGGAACTATGAATATTTCTGTTATTCCTACACTTTTTTTGAACTAGCCTGCCATCTTGCTACTTCTCTCAATAATAAAGTATTTTGTAATCAGCATTCTATATAAAATAAAATATAAAATATTTTATAAATAATTAATGATTATAGATTAATGATCAATGATCTATCATGATGATAGATCATATCAATGATGATATCAATGATAAATGTCTCTCTATATATACATATGTGTGTGTGTGTGTGTGTGTGTGTGTATACACTTAAAGCATGTGTCACTTAACTCCAGAGACACATGCTGAGAAGTGTTGTTAGGTGATATTGCAAACATCAAAGTGTACCTATACCTAGATGGTATAGCCTACTACATACCTAGCCTATATGGTAGTCTACTGCTCCTAGGCCACAAACCTGCACAGTATGTTACTGTACTGAATAGTGTAAGCAACAACTGTTAATATAATGGTAAGCACCTGCTTATCTGAGCAGAGAAAAGATAACAGTAAAAATATGGTATTATAATGTTATCTGACCACCATCAATACAGGCAGTCTGTTGATAACTGAAACATTGTTATGTGGTAACTCTGTGTGTGCATGTTATATATGTTTTAATTAGTGAATATATCATGTATATGAATGTACCATGATCTACATAATCAGTTCTCTGTGAAAGGACATTTGAATTGTCTTCAGTCTCCTGTTCTTCAGCCCAATTACTCTCACTCACCCTCAAGGAGCTTCTCATTGTTTAGTAAATACATATACATCACCAAGCCAGGATTTCAAGGTCTTTTTTGGTCCAGAAGTATTTAACTGAGAATCTGTTATTTCTAACCCCTGAGACCCTTTTCTAGAATGCTACCTACTCCAGTCACTACCATAGAAGCCCTAAGCTTCACGCTCAAATGCCAGCTGCTCACAGTTCATGGCTCAATGTAGACTCTCCTTCTATTTTCTATAGTTCCTGGAGACTCACTTCTAGTAAATTTAAGGAAAATAGGAGATTCAGTCAATCTTGAATAAGTTTAACCATCTTGGAAGTAACACATCTTAAGATTTGGTATGTAACAGGTAAAGAAAATAAAAATTATGCCAATTTTCCATCCACAGCCAAGACGTACCATGGAAAGACATCTTCAATATAACTTCTACAAAAAATAAACAAACCTGAATCTTTTCGATCACCTTATAACATGCTTGGTATAAGATAATATTTTTGCTATTTGGCAAAAAAATAGACAAATGGAAAACAAGTATTTGCTGCTGTACTTACATGCCTTAATCGTTACAATGAACATTCTTGCTCACTTGGCAGGAGAGCTGGGCATATTCCTTTGCTCTGACTTTATAAATATTAAGTAACTTTCTGTTCTTAATTTACTTTCTTATGTGAACTTTCATACAAGTAAGACAACACATTAGCAGTAAACATAGCAGTACCCTAAAAGTTCCTGCGGTCTGTAAAACCTGGTGGTGTATTTCTGGTTTCTGTAATTACTGTGGCAAGTATATTCTGCCATACATAAGAAACGGCGATGAAGGAATACATGCATTGTGGTATCAGTGTCTATCAGTGGGTTGATTTAGGCTGAGTCAGTCTCCTGAACCAAATCATCTCTGGTGAATGATAAGCCCAGTTTTGTAATTATAAAATAAATGGAAGGTCCAAACTTTGGACATATGGTAACCTATAATCAACAAATAGGCGCCATAAGAATTACAGAGAAAGCTTACTTTCAACTGTATACAAAATTTAACATGGTTTAAGCTACAATAATACTTATCCAACCTTGCACTGTCCTGAGGTTTCGTGTATTTCCTTGGTAGAAGCAAAGTTTTCTCTTCGTTCTGACCAAGCACATGGAATCAGGAGGAAGAGACCACCTGCCTAGTCAGCCAGATGTCTGTTGATCAATGGAGCAGACACAGGAGGTAGCAGCAGGATCAGACTTATCTCCTACTTACATGTGCATACTATCTTTAATCCATGGAATATCAAAGACAGGGAGCAGACACTTAGTAAATAGTTGTTGGTGATAAATTCCTTATTCTTCCAGTGAATATTTATTGAGTTCACATACTAGGCAAAGTACTATAGGTAATAAGAATAAAGTACAGAACAAAATAATGTGCCTGACCTTACAAAGCTTATGTGCAAATGTGAGACGACTGATCAATATTAAGCAAATAGGTAAATATATACATAGGAGAGTGATAAGTGCTCTGAAAAACAATAAAGCAGGATAGGAGGGAAGTGAGTACCAGCAGAAGGTAAATAAAGAGTATTTGAGAAAAGCATCACCAATAAGGTCCATTTTAAGAAGAGACTAGAAGGAAACGAATAGCATAAGTCATGGAGATGCCTCAGGAAGATCATATGGAAGACAGGAAAAAGCAAATACTAAGATCCTATGAAAGACTTCACTTGACCAGTTTGAGAAACAGTGTGCCTGTAGAAGAGTGAACAGGGGAGAAGGTAGTAGGACATGAGATCAGAGGTGTGACTGAGTATCATGAGTGTGAGTATGAGGGGTTATGCAGAGCCTTAGAGTAAGCCATTATTAAAGCCTTTGGCCTTTCGTCTGAGCTAGATGGGAATTCACTGTAGGATTCTGAGGACAGCGTGATGTGTTCTGCTTGTTTTAAGAATACAACCATGACTGATGTGTTGAAAATACATTGTAAGGAAGCAAAGGTAGAAACATAGAAACATGAATGTAAAAAGGTGAAGGATAACAGAGTTTGAAAACAGGGTGGTGACACCAAAGGTGCAATGAGATCAGATTCTGAAAACATTTTGAAAGTAGAGCTGACAGGAACTGCTGACAGAGGGGGATGTGAGAGGAGAGGAATAATGAATGATGTCAGTATCCTCAGTAACTGGTATACTGGAATACATGAAGACGGAGGTGTAAGAGGTTGAAAACATGGAAGTAAATTGGAAATGCCGAATGTATCATCTAATGGAGAAATCAAGAGAAACGAATTCATTCTTTAGTGGATGAAATCTACTCTTGGCCTACTTGATCATGGCCTCTTAAGACTAGGTATCAGAACACTGCATGTTGTATTCGAAAGCAAGAGCTCTGAAGTCGCACGAATGTCATGTACTATTGTTATTACATGATTGTCATTATTAAATTACATTAAAGGAAATCGTTAAGGAAATGAAATAAATCCTTTCATACTTGGCAGTTATTTTACCACGTGGGACAATAGGCTTTCAGAGAATGGATAGCCCAAGGAAGAACAGAAGCACTCGACTGGATCAGGAAGTGTGGTTCAGGCCCTGACTACCAATAGCTTGTTCTCCAGTCTTGGCAAAGTAGACCTTGGATCTGAGCCTCCATTCCTCGCAGGCAAATAGACGGCTTCAGTTAGATGAGTCTCAGCTGTTTTCTTCAACTGGAACAATCCACCATCATGTACATCATGTAACTTAAAACAACATTTCTCATAATGTTGGCTATACCAATGAAGAGTTAAGATTTTTCATAGAGATTTGTAAAAATGTCTTTAAATAATAGGCTTGTTTTATCCATGAATAAAGCAGCAAATTATTACATGTAAACTTTCCATTATTTCCCTTTAATCATCAACTGCCCTATGATGCTCCTTGAGGTGAAAAAAAGTAGAGAAAAAATACCTTTGAAAATAAGATATTATCCCATTAATGAATGCGTGTGTCTCTATATAGAAATATGTTCTTTTAAAAGTGAAGGTAAATTTGATTATTTCAATTTATATCATTTTCCCATTATATTTCACTGTAATAAATTTTGGACTGCTTAACACAGGCAATTCATATTATCTGCAGTAGTTACATTCTATAAAGTCATCATGAACATTGAATGAGTGATATATTAAACCACTGTTCCTGGGGGAAATACAGGGTTATTTTTCTGTAAGCCCCTAGTCACAACATTTTTGTCAACTAATCAATACATAACCTAGTTTTATGTGTGTTTCTGTTTAAAGAGATCTTAATTGATACACATTGTTGATTCATTGACATTGAACCCACATCAAAAGGCACTATAACTCATGCATGAATGAAGCCTTATCTAACATACAGATATTTTCCATAAGGCACATCACAACCTTCTTGAGCTCAAAAACTGTAGACAGCACTGAAGCTTTATATTTGGGGGCCATTTTAAATAGGAAAATTACCAAGGAAAAGCACCAAAACATAGCATTACACAGATGGTGAAAAGGGCATTTGCTTAGTGTTATAAAACCTTAAACAAGAAAGTAAAGTGTGGCCTTACTAGACCTTAGCTGGGTACACACACGCACACAATGTGACACAAACATCTTGCTGTTCTGCATGTCTGTGGAGGTCCACGAGTGACCACAAAAGGGCAGCAAGTACAGATGGGATTATGAAATACATTTTCTAAGAGCAGGTAAACTCACAGTTACAGGAACTGCAAATAATGAAGATCAACCGTATTTATTTCTTATCGACTGATCTTGGCTCTTAGTCCCTTAATTATATTTATCTGCTCTTTAGAACTACTATCAAGATATCATTGATTGATAAACCCAAATATTTAATTGTCAATGAGGAAATCAAATCTATGTGGTTAACATTCATGAAATTTTTAATAAATCAATTACTACATAATCAATCTACTTTATAAGTTTGCATTTTGTAGATATGATCTTCCTAAATATTTAATATTGCATGAATTATAAACACTATTAAAAGAGTATATACAAATTATGACAGTGTGTTAGAGACTACATTAGCAAATTACACTACTGTTTATAACCTACTATAAGATTGGCTTCCATTCAGGAAAGGAAATAAAAAAGTAAAAGGAAAGAATAAGACATACAGCCTTGTTAATTTTAAAAAGCAATCTTTAATATTAATATAAACCCTGATTAACACTAATGTGAAAATTATATTTGAAAATGAGCAGTAAAATCAGAAGTCTGGGTAGCTTTTCTTCTGGATTCCTGCCTCGAAACAGTGAAGTTTGAAGGGATGTTGATATCTATCACACTCTCTGATCCTTTCAAAGGACTTATCTTTCCTGGTACAAAGCCTCTGGGCATTAAAATTATTCATCATTTCATGACATATTTGGGGCTGCCTGGCAAAAACAGCTCTCTGAAGATGATGTACGTAAATAAAAAGGGTATGAAAGAAAGTCTTGTATTATGCAATGAAAAATGAAAAGAAATGCCTTCTTGCTGGTAAAGGTGATTTTTCCCCCTTTTTTAAAGGACAATAAAATCATAGAAAATAAGATTATATGAGTATCATTTTGGAAAAGTTTCTATTTTTAATATCTCCTAAACAAAAAATGCTTTTGAACTAAGTTGAAGGTTTGGCTGAGCAATCTGCAAACAGGAAAAAGAGCTGCTGTACCTGGTCATCTTGCTTCAAGTTGCCAGTAATACAAAGCCAAACTGCACCCAACAATGCCAAGCCCAGGTGGAAGAACATTGCCACCAACTTAAATAAATATTTAGTTCTAGAATTGAACAAAATCTCTCAACAGTAAAATATACATATATAACCCAGCAGTACACTGGAATTAAGGGACTAATGCTTTTTATCTGGAACATATTTCTTCAATTATATAATTCATTAAACACACACACACACACAAAAACAATGCGGAAGAAACTGTGCTAAGTATCAGGCTGAACAGAACTACCCATTGGACAGAGCCTCAGAAAAGCTTTTAGAAACTACTAATGTAATTAAATCATCTGAATAAATAAGTTTGTATCAAAATCCTAGAAGCTAAGGTAATAACAATTTCTGAATAACCATTTTTGCCATAGTCAATTTTGAAAACCAAAACTGCATTCAAAAATTTTTTAAGAATTTTTTTAAGGAAAAATGGCATTAATTGACAAAAGATAAACTTCTGGTCTTTAAACTTTTTAAAATAAGAAATAACTTTCAGTAAATATTACATTCTATATAGTGACTCAATGCACATATAAACAAATAATATATACATACATAACTAAAACATAAGTTACATAAAACAATCCTTAACCTTACTACATGTAATATACTCTGACATTTAATGAAATTTATCTCACCACATTTAGTGGTCATTAATGGGTCATAATGCACAGTTTAAAAAAATCTAGACAACAGTATTTGTTATACTTCTCCCAGTGTGGGGGGCCTGTTAGTACTGAATTGACTTAGCAGTGAAAAAAAATTTCATCTCTTCTTAAGTTCCTTAGATGATAATACATGGCAAATAAACCTACTCGTCATTTGGATCACGTTCTTGGTTAAAAAAAAAAATAGAAAGGGAGGGAAACACAAATTCTCCATTCTCTTATTTTATTTTGATAGCTTTCAACTCGAACTTTGGGCAGACTTACCTGCAGGAAATGACGTATAATTCACAATGTTTTAAAAATAAAAACTCTTCAGTGGAGATTTAGGATATTGATTAAGAAGGGAAATTTAATTTAGCAGTATGATGAACCAGGCTCATATTATTCACAGACCAGGGAATTCAGATATAAATTCAACATTTTACTTAGGTTCACGTCTATCTTTCTTCCTATTCACATCTAATTCAAATCACTGTACTACAATATCCATTTGCTGGTAGCAAAAAATTTGAATGCATAGTTATTTTCAATGAAAAGAACTGTTTAAATATAGTTGAGTTGTTTAGGCATGGAGGACAAAGCATAAAATAAAACAATTTTTAAAAATGCCTCAAGAAACATTATCAATCAATGTTTCATAACACTATTGATCAGAGGTTTTGCAGATGCATATTTATGGCTAGTTTTCTACTTTGTTCATTCACTAATTCTCACTAAAATTAATGAATTATTAGAGATGGAGTATGTGGTCTTTGAGAAAAATCTCTTGCACATTTGTTCAGTCAGGGTTCTTAGGATTATTAACTCAAACACTTGAGTACACTCCATCAATTATAAGAAATGTATTAAACCAACATTGAGTACCTTCCAGAATAGGTGGGAAGGCTTAGGAATAAGTTTCCAGAAAACAAAGTCCCCCAAGACTAAGCTCTAAAACTAGCCTGATGGAAAAACAGCTGCCACTACATCTGCTGCAATTAATACCAATAATATATGCCAACTGCCAATGCCACCAGGACCAATGTCACTTTCATATCAAAATTAAATGTTATATTGCTCATTCCTCAAACCAGAGCCCTCTACCATCACATTCACTGAGAAAAATGTAAAGACTTTGCAAAATCTGCCTTCTGACATTGATCAATCCCCAAATGAAGTATGGCAAACATCTGTTAGATTTGACAAGTCTGCAAGCCTAGTGACGTGCCTGCATCCTAGCTGCAAGAAAGGCTAGAAATTTGACTTTTGACTTCTAAGCTGCTAAGACATAACTCATAGTGTTGTAATTTCATGAATTTAGAAAGTCTACTCAAATATTATGGGATATGGCAATTGTCTACCATATTGGCATTTTGTGTAACATATCATGGATCATAACATATTCAAAAAAAAATCAAATCCCAGAATTTCAAAAGTGACATGGACTTCAGATTACAATCCAGCCCCTCTGTTGTACAAATGGAGTCCAGGAGGCATTTATTTAAACCAGAATCACAGATTGGTATTCTAAAGCCCGTGATGGCCTTTTATATTTGGCCATTCAAAAAATCACCTCTTCTTATCTCCCATCACTAGTGCTATTTATGAGCAGAGAATGGCTCAGCTGAAAAATGTAGACTGAGCACAGTGGCTCACGCTTGTAATCCTAGCACTTTGGGAGGCTGAGGAAGGAGGACCACTTGAGCCCAGGAGTTTCAGACCAGCCTGGGCAACATGGCAAAACCTCATCTCTATTTTTTTTAATTAAAATAAAAAATAAAATGAAGAAAATGTAGGGAATTATTATGTTGAAGGTGGGACATTTGATAATTTTAAACATCATCCAGACAGGCTGCAGTTGACGTCTCCAATATTCAGTGAACATTCCCTTTAATTGTGAGAATCTGCTAGCCAGTGATTTTGTGTTATTGCCCATTAGATGGAGGGCTTCGGGAACACTTCTACTCCTCCCTACACACCAACATACAAAACACTAAGTCATATGATTCAGAGGGGTGACCCAGACCAAAACCAAAATGTTAACTGGGTAAATACTGTCATTGGCATCTGTTTGCTTTTCATTCGGTTGGAACTGAACTAGAGCTTCAGGGAGATCAATGAGCATAGGGTGCAGTGGTAAAAATGTGGCACCATGAACCTCCTTGCAATTAGCAACAGAATCTGAAAATTAATTCAGAAAGTAGATACATATCAACACTGAGTGAAGAGACAAGTGCTCTGGATGATGACCATGCTTTCCTACTACAATGAAGCTAAGGTGTCCTTATAGAGTTTATATATACTTGAAAGTTTTAAAAGGACACCTGAAAGTTTTAAAGGAAAATGTAAGAGAATAGGGAATCCAATGATGATATTATAGATACAAGACTGCTTTGGTGGGTTGAAACAGTATTATGCACAATTGGTAAGATAATAGGCATATGTATTTATGATCCTCTCTCAGGAGCTTCGGATTGAGGAGTTACAGACTAACAATACTTGCTATCACTTATTATCCAATCAAATCTATATGATCTGATCTAAGTGGAAACATTCTCCAAATTCAAAATGATAAATTATCAAACTTCTCACAAATTCCCTTTCATTCTATATGTGTGTGTGTGTGTATTATTATTATTCTTTTTTGAGATGGAGTTTTGTTTTTGTCCAGGCTGGAGTGCAGTGGCACAATCTTGGTTCACTGCAGCCTCCATCTCCTGAGTTTAAGCAATTCTCCTGCCTCAGTCTCCCAAGTAGCTGGGATGCAGGCATGCACCACCACTCCCAGCTAATTTTGTATTTTTAGTAGAAATAGGGTTTCACCATGTTGGTCAGTCTGGTCTCGAATTCCTGACCTCAGGTGATCCACCCGCTTTGGCCTCTTAAAGTGCTTGAATTGAATTACAGACATGAGCCACCATGCCCAGCCTGTGTGAGCGTATTGCACTCCAGCCTGGGTGATATCCCATATCACCCATATAGAGATGGGAAGAAAACCCATAAAGAGATGGGAGTCAGCCAGACTGGAGTGCAGTAGCTCAGTTAAAAAAAAAAAAAAAAAAAAAAAAGCAAGAGAGGCAGACAGAGCTAATAATGTTCATATGACTTGTAAGTCCTTGTCCTGTCACAGTATTATATATAATGTAGCATAACATAGTAAATGTTACCCTGTTAAATCTTGGTTTCAAAATCTATAGACACTGAAGGGTGCTTTCAGGGAGAAACAGAACAGAATGTGAGTACTTAGGTTCCTGTCACCTTGAACTGAATCTCAATGTGCTAAAAAGCATCATAAAATAATGTTCAATGCACATTTCTCTAGGATTGAGAAACAATCTATTCCTAGGCATAAAGTCAGTCTTATGGCTTTCACAAGGTAATTGGTTTCATTAACTATCTGCTTTAAATGAAGAAATAGTTGTTTTCTCATCCAAAGGCAAAAATCAAGATAATCTGGACATAAAGCTATAAAGTAAATTCTACTGAAGAACATATTAGGAAATTTGCAAGCAAATCAATATGAGGAAACTAAATGTAGGCATTAAAAGACCTATATGTTAAGAGTCTTCATAGAAGGCCTATATGTTATAAGGTTGTGAGATTATCTATGTATAAAAATACACTTTAAAAAACATTATCTACCTATCCATTTATCTATCTCTGCCATTTGTATGCACAATAACCAAAGGATAATTCCCATTGCAGGTAATTTTTGGTTATTTCCACTCAAAGGCTACCTCACCATGGAGTTACCACAATTCCTTGGTTTTCTTCAAAAAATGTATTAATATTTTCAAAGGACATGATTCAGAGAGCTTAATACAGAAAACAATGTCAATGCAGGCAAGAAAAGAAAACAGCAGCATAGAGTGCAACAGGACACCAAGTCCAATACCAGCAGCCACTGCTCCAAATAATGTAATTTGTAAATCAATTAAAAGCTGTAATCATAGAGATCAGACACTCATTCACTTTACCAAACGTAATCAAATTACACTTCCAGGGGGAATTAATGTCACAGTATATTTGGTCATTGCTGAAATTGTCATTTCCAATAGGATAAACAAATAATCCCAGACTTCCATAGCTGTTACTGAGATAGTACCGAAGTGTCTGCCAGCTCCACAGGCAGAATGCCTGGCATGCAGTACCAGCTCAGCCACTTAAGGAGTCACTGTGGGCAAAGTGCTTAGCATCTCTGCCTTCTTTCCATTAATTTGTAAAAATGTACATAATATAATGTGCCTATTTCAGGAGGTTACTGTGATTGTTAAACAAGACAATCCATCGGAGTGTTTAGCGTCATGCCTGACACGAGACTTACATTTGACAAATCTTTAGTAGTTGTTATAATTTGAAGAGTTAGGTTCAAAAACTTACAACCATATAATAGTTGGAAAGAGCAGCATTATTGTGCAGGTTTTATTAAAAATATTCCTGAAGAATGTCTTTACTTGCTTTTAAAAGACAAAAAGCACAAGTAGACAGCATACTCCAATCTATAGTACAGTCCCACAAAACACTGAAAATCATTTCCCAAACTTCCAGACTGTTGTTCACAAAAAAGCAGCCATCCAGGTTTCCCTGTTCCTTCCTCTCTATTCTGGTCCTCTACAGCTGTCCATATTTTCATTTACATGTTGTAGGGAATAGACAGTTTTGAATCATTCATAGCCTTGTCCACTGCTAGGTTCTGACATATTTATTCAGGCTTTTCTGGGAAACTGGAAAAGGTATCAACTTTATAGAGAGATTCAGAGACCTCTTAGGCAAGAACTCTTTCAAAGCAAAGGGAGAATTGGGCAATTAATACTGACCCACCAATAAAATGAAGAATATGGTATTTTATCTTTCTCTTTAGTGGGGAGAGAAAAGTTGGTAAGAAAAATCCATAATTTAATGAGGAAAGGGGAAAAGCATTATTGAGCATAAAAGGACACCAAGTCCAGTGCTGGCAGTCACAGCTCCAATGAATGTCATTTGTAAATCAATTACAGGCTGCATTCACAGAAATAAGATATTCAGTGTCTGCTTCCCTCAAAATTCCATATGACACTGAGGTACAATTAGCACTATAGCATTTTGTTTCTACATATTAATTTGACATCTATTTCTTGGGCACCAATTCTGTGCTAGGAGACTTTCTAGGTACTGGGAAATCAAAAGTAAATAAAACAGTCATGAAACAAAACCACATGGGTTTTAGGTAACCAAGATGGCCAAATAGGAATAGCTCTGGAGTACAGTACCTAGCAAGAACAATGCAGAGGGTGAGTGATCACCACATTTCCAAATGAGTTATTACTGCCCACAGACCAGGAGATTCCCGGGCTGAAAAGCACTACGAGTTTTTAGCCTGGCTGTTTTTCAGCTGGTGCAGCGGGTCTCGGCACAAAAACTCACACATATCTGAGCAGCCATTTCAACTGCCACCTGAAACGCCTGGGAGACAGAGCCACCCATTCAACTGAAAAAAAAGGAAGCTGAAATAGTGAGCCAGGTGATCTGGCTTGGCGGGTCCCACCCCCACAAAGACAGGCAATCTGAAACACTCTGGATTAAGAGTTTCACAGCAAGCTCAGCTGGACCTGGGATGGTTCAGCTCTGTAGGGGGAAGGGTGTCCACCATTACCCTACAGAGGCAGTCCACCATTACCCTACAGAGGCAGTCCACCATTACCAAGGCAATCTGCTATTACTGAGGCAGTTCACCATTACAGAGGCAGTCCGTCATTACTGAGGCAGACCATCATTACCAAGGCAGTTCTAACTATACCTCTATAAACAAAACCACAAGGAAGTTCACACAGCAGCTGGGCAGAGCCCATGGCAGCTCAGCAATGCCTCTGTTGGCAGACTATGACTAGGCTACCTCCTTGCTGGGCAGAGCATCTCTGAAAAAAGGCAGCAGCATATCAGGAACTTATAAATAAAGCCCCACCTTCCCAGGATGGAGCACCTGGGAAAAAAAGGCAGTTATGAGTTCTGCTGCAACAGACTTAAATGTACCTGCCCAGCAGTGCTGAATGGAACAACAGAGCTCCCAGCTCAGCACTTGAGCTTCTATAAGGGACAGACTATCTCCTCAAGCAGCTCTCCAACCCCCATGTACCCAAAGAGACACCTCATAAAGGAGAGCTCAGGCTGACATGTGGTAGGTATCCTTCTGAGACGAAGATAACAGAAGAAGAAACTGGCAGAAACCTTACTGTTCTGTAGCTGCTGCAGGTGATCCCCAGGCCAGTAGGGTCTGGAGTGGACCTCCAGCAGTCTTACAGCAGAGGGGCCTGACTGTTAAAAGGAAAACTAAAAAACAGAAAGAAATAACTTCATCACCAACAAAAAGGATGTCCACTCAGAGACCCCATCCGAAAGTCACCAACTACAAAGACCACAGGTAGATAAATCCACAAAGATGGGAAGAAACCAGGACAAAAAGGATGAAAACACCCAAAACCAGAATGCCTCTCCTCCTCCAAGGAATCACAACTCCTCACCAGCGAGGAACAAAGCTGGATGGAGAATGAGTCTGATGAATTGACAGAAACAGGCTTCAGAAGGTGGGTAATAACAAACTTCTCTGAGCTAAAATAACATGTTCTAACCCAATGAAAAGAAACTAAGAACCCTGAAAGAAGGTTCAATGAAATGCTAATGAGAATAAACAGCTTAGAGAAAAATATAAATGACCTGATGGAGCTGAAAAACACAACACGAGAACTTTGTGAAGCATACACAAGTTTCAATAGCTGAATTGACCAAGCAGAAGAAAGGATATCAGAGATTCAAGATCAACTCAGTGAAATAAAACAAGAAGGCAAGATCAGAGAAAAAAGAGTGAAATGAACAAAGCCTACAAGAAATATGGGATTATGTGAAAAGACCTAATCTATGTTTGATAGGTGTACCTGAATGTGACAGAGAAAATGAATCCAAGCTGGAAAACATTCTTCAGGATATTATCCAGCAGAACTTCCCCAACCTAGCAAGGCAGGTCAATATTCAACTAAAAGAAATGCAGAGAACACCACAAAAATATTCCTCAAGAAGAGCAACCACAAGGCACATAATTGGTCAGATTTACCAGGGTTGAAATGAAGGAAAAAACGCTAAGGGCAACCAGAGAGAAAGGCTGCGTTACTCACGAAGGGAAGCCAATCAGACTCACAGCGGATCCCTCTGCAGAAACCCTACAAGCCAGAAGAGAGTGGAGGCCAATATTCAACATCCTTAAAGAAAAGAACTTTCAACCTAGAATTTCATATCCAGCCAAACTAAGCTTCATAAGTGAAGGAGAAATAAAATCATTTACAAAAAAGCAATTGCTGAGAGATTTTGTCACCACCAGGCCTGCCTTACAAGAGCTCCTGAAGGAAGCACTAAACATAGAAAGAAACAATCAGTACCAGCCACTCCAAAAATGTACCTAATGGTAAACAGCATCAACACAATGAAGAAATTGCATCAACTAATGGGCAAAACAACCAGCTAGCATCAAAATGGCAGGGTCAAATTCACACATAACAGTATTAACCTTAAATGTAAAGGCACTAAATGCCCCAATCAAAAGACACAGACTGGCAAACTGGATAAAAAGTCAAAACCTATCAATGTGTTGTACCTGGGAAAACCATCACACATGCAAGAACACATATAGGCTCAAAATAAAAGGATGGAGGAAGATTTACCAAGAAAATGGAGAGCAAAAAAAAGCAAGAGTTGCAATCCTAGTCTCTGATAAAATAGACTTTAAACCAACAAAGATCAAAAGAGACAAAGAAGGGCGTTACATAGTAAAAGGATCAATGCAACAAAAGAAGCTAACGATCCTAAATATATATGCACCCAATACAGGAGCACTCAGATACATAAAGCAAGTTCTTAACAACCTACAAAGAGACTTAGACTCCCACACAATAATAGTGGGAGACTTTAACACTCCACTGTCAGTATTAGACAGATCAATGAGACAGAAAATTAACAAGGATATCCAGGACTTGAACTCAGATCTGGACCAAGCAAACCTAATAGACATCCACAGAATTCTCCACCCTAAATCCACAGAATACACATTCTCCTCAGCACCACATCACAACTACTCTAAAACTGACTACATAATTGGAAGTAAATCATTCCTTAGCAAATGCAAAAGAATGGAAATCATAACAGTCTCTCAGACCACAGTGCAATCAAATTAGAACTCAGAATTCAGAAACTAACTCAGAACTGCACAACTTCATGGAAACTGAAAAACTGGCTCTTGAATGTTGACCAAATAAACAATGAAATGAATGCAGAAATAAAGATGTTCTTCAAAACCGATGAGGATGAAGACACAACATACCAGAATCTCTGGGACACATTTAAAGCAGTGTCTAGAGGAAAAATTATAGCAATAAATGCCCACAGGAGAAGCAAGGAAAGATCTAAAATCGACACCCTATCATCAAAATTGAAAGAGCTAGAGGAGTAGGATCAAAAAAACTCAAAAGCTAGAAGAAGACAAGAGATAACTAAGATCAGCGCAGAACTGAAGGAGATAGAGATACAAAAACCCTTCAAAAAATCAATAAATGCAGGAGCTGGTTTATTGAAAAGATCAACAAAATAGATCACTAGCCAGATTAATAAAAAAGAAAAGAGAGAAGAATCAAATAGATGGAATAAAAAATGATAACAGGAATATCACCACCAACTCCATAATAATACAAACTACCATCAGAGATTACTACAAACAACTCTATGCACATAAACTAGTAAAACTAGAAGAAATGGATAAATTCCTGGACACTTACACCCTCCCAAGCCTAAACCAGGAAGAAGTCGAAACCCTGAATAGACCAATAACAAGGGCTGAAGTTGAGGCAGCAATTAATAGCCTACCAACCAATAAAAGCCCAGGTCCAGATGTGTTCACAGCTGAATTCTATCAGACATACAAAGAGGAGCTGGTACCACTCCTTCTGAAACTATTCCAAACAATCCGAAGAGGGAATCCTTCCCAAATCATTTTATGAGACCAACATCATCCTGATACCAAAACCCAGCAGAGACTCAACAAAAAACAGAAAACTTCAGGTCAATATCCGTGATGAACATAGATGCAAAAATCTTCAATAAAATATTGGGAAACCAATTGTAACAGCACATCAAAAAGCTTATCTATCACGATTAAGTAGGCTTCAGCCCAGGGATGCAAGGCTGATTCAACATACACAAGTCTATAAACATAATCTAACACATAAACAGAACCAAAGACAAAAACCACGTGATTATCTCAGTAGATACAGAGAAGGCCTTTGACAAAATTCAGCAGCACTTTATGCTAAAAACTCTCAATAAACTAGGTATAGATGGAATGTATCTCAAAATATTAAAAAGATATTTACGACAAACTCACAGCCAATATCATACTGAATGGGCAAAAACTGGAAGCATTCCCTTTGAAATCTGGCACTACACAAGGATGCCCTCTCTCACCACTCCAATTCAATATAGTATTGGAAATTCCAGCCAGAGCAACCAGGCAAGAAAAAGAAATAAAGGGTATTCAATTAGGAAAGGAGGAAGTCAAATTGTCTCTATTTGCAGACGACATGATTGTATGTTTAGAAGACCCCATCGTCTCAATCCAAAATCTCCTGAAACTCATAAGCAACTTCAGCAAAGTCTCAGGATACAAAATCAATGTGCAGAAATCACAAGCATTCCTATATACCAATAACAGACTTAAAGAGAGCCAAATCAAGAATGAACTGCCATTCACAATTGCTAC
>CAUYLG010016342.1:0-13892 GCA_963573385.1 Cacajao melanocephalus
GTAAGACTGCTGAGGTCCACTCCAGGCCCTGCTTGCCTGGGGATCACCTGCAGCAGCTGCAGAACAGTAAGGGTTGCTATCAGTTTCTTCTTCTGCTATCTTTGTCCCAGAAGGATACCTGCCAAATGTCAGTCTGATCTCGCCTTTATGAGGTGACTCTTTGGACATACGGGGGTCAGGAAGCTGCTTGAGGAGACAGTCTGTCCTTTATAGGAGCTCAAGTGCTGAACCACGAGCTCCGTTGTTCATTCAGAGCTGCTGGGCAGGTATGTTTAAGTCTGCTGCAGCAGGACTCGTAAACTCCTTCTTATTTCCCAGATGTTCTGTCCCAGGAAGTTAGGGCTTTATTTGTGAGTTTCCATTGTGCTGCTGTCTTTTTTTTTCAGGGCTGCCCTGCCCAGCAAGGAGGCAGCCTAGTCACTGTCTGCCTGCCTAGGCTTTGCTGGGCTTCTGTGGGCTCCGCCCAGCTGCCATGTGAACTTCCTTGCAGTCCTGTTTATATGAGTGTAGTTAGAACTGCCTTGGCAGTGGCGGTTCACCTCTGTAATGGTGGACTCTCTGTAATGGCGGGTTGCCTTGGCAACGGCGGGTTGCCTTGGTAACGGCGAGTTGCCTTGGTAACAGCAAGCTGCCTCAGCAATGGTGGACTGCCTCCGTAGTGGTGGAGTGCCTCAGTAATGGCGGACGCCCCTCCCCCACAAAGCTGGACTGTCCTGGGTTCAGCTGTGCTCGCTGTGAAACTCTCAACCCTGAGCATTTCCAATTGCTGTTTTTCTGTTTGTGGGGATGGGACCAGCTGAGCCTGATCACCTGGCTCCCTGCCTCAGAGCCTTTTTTGTTTTATTGAACGATCAACTCTCTCCCAGGTGTTCCAGTCGCCTGATGAAAAGGGGCCAGGATCTGTGTGATTTCCCGTGCGGCGACCCACTGCGCCGGCTGAAACAGTGGCTCTGATATTCGTGGCCCTTTTTTGCCCGGGAATCTCCTGGCCTGGCTCCCTGTTTCAGACCCCTTTTTAATCGGATGAATGGGCGATTCTGCCTTCCCAAAGCTCCACTTGCCAGCTAGAAGGGAGACCCAGTCTAGTGTATTTTGTACGGAGAACTGCCACGCTGGGGCGCTGGCAAAACTGCTGCTCCGGCCAAAAGAGCTGCACTGGCCACCCGTAGGGCTCCTCCACCTGGGAATCTCCTAGTCTGTGGGCAATAAAAATCTGTCTGGAAATGCGGCATCCACTCACCTTCTGCACTTTCACTGGGAGCTGCAATCTTGAGCTGTTCCTAATCGGCCATCTTGGATCGCACCCTGCACAAAGAGTGTTTCTAAACTGCTGAATACAAGCATCAGGTAAACTCTGGAAGACAAATGCACACATTGCAAAGCAGTTTCACCAATAGGTTCCTTTTAGTTTTTATTGTGAGATATTCATCTTTTCAACATAGGCCTCCATTCAGTCTGAAATGTCCCTTTCTAGATTCTATACCAAGTGTATTTCTGAACTGCTGAATCAAAACATAGATTCAACTCTCTGTGTTGAATGGACACACTGCAAAGCAGTTCAAAGATGTCTTTCCCCTGGATTAAAAAGCTAGTCTTTGTGGTTTTTCCATTGGGCCAAGGTGTCGTTGGAAACATCTGTTTTGAGATTCTGCACAAGAGTGTTTCTGGGCTACTGCATGCAAACATCAGTAAAAACTTGGAAAATTAATGCACACATTGCAAATCACTTTTGCAAATAGTTTCCCTTTAGTTTTTATTGTGAGATATTTGTCTTTTCACCATAGGCCTCAATTCAGTCTCAAATGTCCCTTTGTAGATTCTACACGAAGTGTGTTTCTAAACTGTGGGGAAAAAAAATAGCTTCAGACACACAGTAAAGCATTTTCAAATATATATTTCCTCTTTGCTTTAAAGTCAGTCTTTCTGGTTTTACCCGTAGGCTGTTTTTTTTTTCAATATCTGTTTTTAAAATCTACACAAAGAGTGTTTCTAAGCTACTGAATATCAGAATCATTTAAACTCTGGAAAGGGAATGCACACATTGTAAAGCAGTTTCACAAATAACTTTCTTTTACTTTTTATTGTGAGTTATTTTTCTTTTCAACATAGGCCTCCATTCAGTCTGAAATTTCCCCTTCTAGATTTTATACAAAGTGTGTTTCTAAACTGCTGAGTCAAATTGTAGGTTCAGCTCTCTGAGTTGAACGAATGCACAACAAAACAGTTTCAAGGATATCTGTCTGTGGGTTTCAATGTCAGTCTTTCTGGTTTTAACCATAGGCCAAGGTTTTGTAGGATATATGTTTTTAGATTCTACACAAAGAGGGTTTCTCTGCTGCTGAAAACAAACATCAGTCAAACTCTGGAAGATAAATGCACACATTGCAAAGCAGTTTCACAAATAGCTTCCTTTTAGTTTTTATTGTGAGATAATTTTCTTTTCACCATAGGCCTCCTTTCAGACTGTAATGTCCCTTTCTAGTTTCTACACGAAGTGTGTTTCTAAACTACTAAATAAAAACATAAGTTCAAATCTCTCAGGTGAATGGACACACAGCAAAGCAGTTTAAAAGATATCTTTCCTCTTAGTTTAAAAGCCAGTCTTTCTTGTTTTTCCCATAGGCAGGGTTTCATTTTAAATATCTCTTTTTGAATTCCACACAAAGTGGGTTTCTAAGCTGCTGAATACAAATATCAGTTAAACTCCAGAAGGTGACTTCACACATTGCAAAATGGTTTCACATATAGCTTCCTTTTAGTTTTTATGGTGTGATATTTCTCTTTTCACCATAGGCCTCCATGCAGTCAGAAATGCCCCTTTCTAGAGTCTATGCTAAGTGTGTTTCTAAACTGCTGAATCAAAACATAGGTTCAACTCTCTGAGTTTAATGGACACACGGCAAGGCAGTTTTAAAGATATATTTCCTCTGGGTTTGATAGCCAGATTTTTTGTTTTTTTCATAGGCTGGGATTTCGTTTGAAAAATCCATCTCTAAATTTGACACAGAGTGTTTCTAAGCTGCTGAATACAAACATCAGTTAATCTCCAGAAAGTGAATGCACACATTGCAAAGCAGTTTCACAAATAGATTCCTTTTACTTTTTATTGTGAGATATTTGTCTTTTTACCATAGGCCTCCATTCAGACTGAAATTTCCCTTTCTAGGTTCTACCTGAAGTGTGTTTCTAAACTACTTAATCAATACATAAGTTCAACTCTCTGAGTAGAACCAACTCACAGGAAAGCAGATTCAAAGATATATTTCCTCTTGCTTTCAAAGTGAGTCTTTCTCTTTTTCCCCAAAGGCCTGGGTTTGATAGGCAGTATTTATTTTTGAAATCTACACAAAGAGTATTTCTAAGCTGCTGAATACAAACATCATTTAACTTCTGGAAGGTGAATGCACACATTTCAAAGCATATTCAAAAATAGCTTCCTTTTATTTTTATGGTGAGGCATTTGTCTTTACACTATAGGCCTTCATTCAGTCTGAAATGTCCCTTTCTAGACTCTACTCGGAATGTGTTTCTAACCTGATGAAACATAACATAGATTCAATTCTCTGAGTTGAATGGACAAACAGCAAAGCAGTATCAAAGATATACTTCCTCTTTGTTTCAAAGCGAGTCTTTCTGTTTTTACCCATATGCGAGAGTTTCATTTGAAATTCCTATTTTTAGATTCTACACAAACAATGTTTCTAAGCTGCTGAATACAAACATCAGTTAATCTCTGGAAGGTGAATGAACACATTCCAAAGCAGTTTGACAAATAGCAATCCTTTTTGTTTTTATTGTGAGATATTTGTCTTTTCACCATAGACCTCCATTCAGTATGAAATGTCTTTTTCTAGATTCTACACGAAGTGTATTTCTAAACTGCTGAATCAAAACATAGGTTCAACTCTCTGAGTTCAATAAACACACAGCAAAGCAGTTTGAAGATATGTTTCCTCTTAGTTTCAAAGACAGTCTTTCTGGTTTTTTTTTTTCATAGGCTGGGGTTTTGTTGGAAATATCTGTTTTAAATTCTACACAAAGAGTGTTTTTAAGCTGTTGAATACAATCATCAGTTAAACGCTGGAAGGTAAATGCACACATTGCAAAGCAGTTTCATAAATAGCTTCCTTTTTTTTTGTTGTTGTGCGATATTTGGATTTTCACCATAAACCTCCATTCAGTCTGAAATGTCCCTTTCTAAATTCTACATGAAATGTGTTTCTAAAGTTCTGATTCAAAACATAGGTTCTACTCTATGGGTTGAATGGACATGCAGCAAAGCAATTCCAAAGATATATTTCCACTGGGTTTCAAAGCCAGTCTTCCAGTTTTTTTTTCATAGGCCAGGGTTTTGTTGGAAATGTCTGCTTTTAGATTCGATACAAAGGTTGTTTCTATGCTGCTGAATTCAAACATCAGTTAAACTCTGGTAGGTGAATGCACACATTGAAAAGTAGGTTCACAAGTAGCTTTCTTTTAGTTTTTATTGTGACATATTTGTCTTTTCATCATAAGCATCCATTCAGTCTGAAATGTCCCTTTCTAGACTCTACATGTCTTATTGGTCTGGCTCAGTATCTTCAACAAAGAACTCTCCCCAGTACAGCAGGGGTAAACTTGGTGGGGATGCGTTTCATGTCTGTATTCCCCTCCAAATCTGTTTCTGGATTATTTGGCAGATGCAATGATAGTGGAGCTCTGGGCTTCCATCCCTATATGGACAGGGATGCTCTGTTGGTCTCCATGTCCCACTCAATGACTGCCTGGTTGACCTTTGATGTCTCCACAGGGCGGTGTTGTGATTCACCTACCCTTCCTCTCTCATTCCAGAGGGCTATCCATATCCTCTGCTCCTGGGGTAATAGCCTTGCAGCATTGAATCTTTTGGCTGCTATGGATGCTACTGAGTCAAAGGAATTGGGTTTTGCTGCGTGCAGGTGAGGTAGAGTCAGGAGTACCTGCTGGGTGGCATGGTGGGGACACCACACCTTGGCACCTATGGGATCTTTCTGAGCCCCAGCAAGGGCCTTGCTGCCTCTCTCCATTGTAACCCTATTCCCGCTTACCCAGATGGGATCTAAAATGGGATCTGAGGAAGAGTCCAGAGAGCCCATTGAGCACTCTGAATCTTCTCTTCTGCCAGGTGCCAAAGCAGAAGATCGCTGGCTCATGGAGGCCCTGAAGCCATGAGACCTATGGGTTTGAGCTTCGCTTGGTCTCTCACACGCCTCTTTCACAGGTCTCCCCAAACCCGCTGCTTTCCCACTGCTTTCTCCACCACCATATCTGCCACAATCACTTCTTAAACGGGATGCAACCTGACTTACTGGAGCCAGGTGGGAGTCGAGTATGCCTTGCCATTGCACATGTAAGGAAGCAGGAGTGGCTCCTGGGGTCATAGTGATGCTCACCATTGCTCTGGAGATTGGTTCCTGAGATCACAAAGAAACAGTTCCCTGTGGCAGTGTGTCAGGAATGGTGCTCTGGACCCTACTCACCAGCACATCCACAGGATAGTCTCCGGAGGCCAGTATTCACTGAAGGTGGGACAAGAGGAAGAAATCACAGGTGGAGGGTGTGCTGGGAGAGCAACGTGGAATGCCAATCTGAGGCCTGTGCCGACCATGTACTGGCAAGTCTCCCAAAATGTGGTGCTATGATTATCTCCAGGACACCTCTGCCTGTGTACCCATGGGCTGCTCTCTCATCCTAGTGTCCTGGTGGTGGAAAGCAGATCCCTGCAGCTTCAGGGGCTGCCTGGGGATGAGTGATACTCT
The DNA here is from genome assembly GCA_963573385.1 of Cacajao melanocephalus. Classification (NCBI taxonomy): domain Eukaryota; kingdom Metazoa; phylum Chordata; class Mammalia; order Primates; family Pitheciidae; genus Cacajao; species Cacajao melanocephalus. The sequence continues at coordinate 5,778 of CAUYLG010016342.1, forward strand.
GCCACTGCTGTGTGTCTGTGTGTGTGTAAGCAGTGTTGTGTGTGTGAGCCTGTATATCTCTCTCTGTTTTCTCTCTCTTTCCTGTTCACTCTCTCACTCTGTGCATGTGTGTGTGTGTGGGGGGGGGGTGTGTGTTGGGATGCATGTGCCCTGTGTGCCAGACAGCAATTTCTTGCATGACAGCCTCTCTTTTGCTGAGCCTCTCCATGCATCTCTGCCTGGGTTATGTGACCCATTGTCAGTTGTTTCCCCAGTGATTCCAGCTGTCGTTTGCAAAGGCCTGAGTATGGTAGGGAGGGAGCTGTGTTGGACCATTGTGGGTTTGTTACCTCCTTATCCTGAGTGGCCTCTTTCTTAGGACCAAGACTATTACACCCCCCAACCGTGGACAAAAGCCTCACCACAGCTCACTGTCCACTTGCAGTAGGGCTGCCCACCAACTTCAAAGAAGATGGTTCTCAATTCTCTCGCCTTTGCCTTCATTGAGAAATCTAGCCCCAGCTCACTGGAACAGAACAGGGCAAAAAGAAGGGGATATGGAAAGCACCTCTGTCACTCCACCACTGGCCTTTCTGGCCAAGGCAGCCATTTGGCACTCTCTTCACCTTGGGATTCCCCTGGAGGTGGCATTGTGCTGTATTCGGCCTGGACTCTGGCATAGGTTCTGTTCTCACTCTTTCTCTGCCCCATTTCTTAGAAGCCTAGAGGTTTCTTGGTCTGGCTCAGTGTCTTCAGCAAAGAACACTCCACAGTCCAGCAAGGGAAACAACTTCGTGGGGTTGCTTTTCATTTCTGTTTGCCCCTCCAAACCTGTTTCTGGATGATTGAGCTGGTGTGATAATTGTGGATCTCTGGGCTTCCATCTTCGTGTGGAACAGGGATGCTCTTTCAGTCTCCATGTGCCACTGGATGGCTGCATGGCTGGCCTTTGCCCTCTCCACAAGGCAGGGTTGCAAATCACCCGCCATTCCTCTCTCATTCTTGAGGTCCATCTGGCTCTTCTGCTCCTGGGGAAAGTGTCTTCAACTAGTGAATTTTTGGCTGACACAAATGCCAGGGAGTGAGCAAAAGGGATTGGGTTATAATGGGAGCTGGGGAGGTTGGGTCAGGTTACCTGCCAGGTGGCAAGTAAGGGCACCACACCTTGGGGCCTATGGGATCTTTCTGTGCCCAAGAGATTTCCTTTCCACCTCTCTCCATTTTAATTCCATTCCTACTTACACAGTTTGGATCCTAAATGGGATCAGAAGAGGAGTCCAGAGATCCCATCAGGTGCCTTGAATCTCCTGTTCTACTGGGAGTCAAAGCAGAAGACCAAATCCTCTTGGAGGCCCAGAGGACACGAGTCTTATGGGTTTGACCATGGCTTGGTCTCACGCAAGCCATTTTCCAAGCCTCCCTAAACCCACAGATTTCACTGCAGTTTCTCTGCTGCCACCTCTGCCGTGGTCATTTCTTAAAGGGGCTGTGGCCTGACTTCTTGGAGCCTGGTGCAAATAGACTCTGTCTCGACAGTGCATATTTGCAAAGTGCTAGCAGCTGCTTGGGTCATAGTGGAGTTCACCATTGCCCCGGTGATTGGCTCTTGAGACTTCACAAAGGAGATAATCCCTGTGGAAGTGTGTCAGGAACTGGGCTCAGGCCCCTCCATGCTAGGATGTCCACATGAGAGTCTCTGGACAGGAACGTATCTGGTGGCCAGGATTCATGGAAGGCGGGCCAGGAGGAAGAAACCTCAGGTGGAGGGAGGGTCAGGGAAGCAGCATGGACTCCCATTCTCAGGCCTGCGCTGATGGTGTACAGGTAAGCTTCCCCAGATGTCATGCCCTGGGCATCATGGGGACACCTCTGCCTGTGTGCCCCTGGGCTGCTCTCTCACCCAAGGGTCCTAGAGGTGGACTACAAAACCCTGCAGCTTCAGTGGCTGCCTGGGGGTGTGTTACACTGCCACTGCTGTGTTTCTGTGTGTGTGGAAGGGGTGTTGTTTGTGTGTGTGTACCTGTATGTCTCTCTCTGATTTCTCTCTCTCTTCTTTCCCACTCCCTCACTTTCTGAGTCTCTGTGTCTCTGTGTGTGTATGTGTGTGTTTGCTGCAAGTGTGTGTGTGTGTGTGTGTGTGTGTGTGTGTGTTGGGAAGCATGTGTCCTGTGTGCCAGAGGGCGGTTTCTTGCATGACAGCCTCGGTTTTGCTGAGCCTGTCCCTGTGTCTCTGCCTGGGTCACAAGGCCAGTCATCAGTCATTTCCTGCCCGTTCCAGTTGGCATTTGTGAAGGCCTGGGCAACCTGGGGAGGGGACAGCATCAGACCAGTATGGGATTAAGTCACCTCCCCATCTTGACTGACCTCTTTCTTAGGACTAAGATGATCACACCCCCTAGCCATGGACAAAAGCCTCACCACAGCTCAGTGTCCACCTGCTGAAGGGCTGCCTGCTGTCCTCAAAGAAGATGGTTCTCACTTCTCTCTCCTTTGCCCTCATTAGCAAATCTAGCCACAGCTCTACACAGGGCTGGAACACGGCGCCAAGAACGGAATGTGGTAAGCTTCTCTCACTCCAACGCTGGCCTTTCTGACCAAGTCAACCACTTGGAGGTCCCCCACCCAGATGCCCTTGGAGGTGGCATTGTGCTGTGTTTGGCCTGGAATCTGCCCTAGGGTACATCTTTTGACTTTCTCTGTAGATGCTTCTTGGTCTGGCTCAGTGTTTTCAAAAAATAACACTCTGCAGTCCAGCAGGGGGAAACTTTGTGGTGATGTGTTTCATGTCAGTTTCTTCCTCCAAACCTGTTTCTGAATGATTGGGCAGGTGAGATGATCGTGGAGCTCTGGACTTCCATCTCCGTGTAGGAATGGGATGCTCTGTTGTTTTCCATGTCCCAATGGATTCTGCCTGGCTGTCGTTTTCCCTCTCCACAAGGCAGTGTTGCAATTCACCTGCCCTTCCTCCCTTTCTTGAGGGCCATCCAGCTCCTCTACTCCTGGGGAAAGTGCTTTCAAACACTGAATCTTTTGGCTGCTACAGATGCCAGGGAGCAAGCCAAAGGGATTGGGTTTCCCTGGGTGCAGGCAAGGTTGCATCAGGAGTACCTGCAGGGTGGCGTGGTGGGGTACCATGCCTTGGAGCAAATGGGATCCTTCTGAGCCCCCATGAGGTCCTTCCCACCTCTCTCCAATGTAATCTCATTTCCACTTACCCAGGTGGGATCCAAAATGAGATCCTACGTGGAGTCCAGAGAGCTCATCGGATGCCATGAATCTCCTCCTCTGCCATGACTGAAGTAGAATATTGCTCGATTTTGGAGGCCCTGAGGACACTATTAATATGGGCTTGATCCTGGCTTGGTCCTATGCATGCCCCTTTCCCTGGCCTCCTGAAACCCACTGCTTTTGCTGCTGCTTTCTCCGCTGCCACCTATGCCAAAGACATTTCTTAAAGGGGCTGAAGCCCGATTTTCAGGAGCTAGGCGTGAGTCCAGTCAGCCAGGCCAGTGTACATGCAAGAAGCACAAGATACTACTCAGGTTATAGTGACATTCGCTGATGCACCAGAGATGGAATCCTTAGACATCACAAAGGAGGAGCCCCCTGTTGCAGTGTATTCGGAATGGGGCTCAGGCCCCTCCTCACCAGGATATCCCCAGGATAACCTCCAGACAGGACAGTCTCCAGAGGCCAGGATTTGCTGAAGGTGGGCCAGGAGGAAGAAGTCTAAGGCAAAAGGAGCTCCATGGAGCAGTACAGAATCCCAGTCTCAGGCCTACACTGATGATGTACAGAAGAGTCTACCCAAGTGTCATGCCCTGGTCATCTTGAGGATATTTCTGCCTGTGTGCCAGTGGGCTGTTCTCTCAACTGAGTGTCCTACTGGTAAACTATGAAATGCTGCAGCTTCAGGGGCTGCCTGGGGGTGAGTGATACTCTGCCACTGCCCTGTTTCTGTGTGTGTGGAAGGGGTGTTGTTTGTGTGTGTGCATGTCTGTATGTCTATCTCTAGTTTCTCTCCCTCTTCTTTCTCACTCCCTATCTTTCTCACTCTCTTTATCTTTGTGTGCCTGTGTGCCTGCATGTGAGTGTGTGTGTGTTGAAAAAGGTGTGACCTGTGCACCAGAGGGCGTTTTCTTGCATGATGTTCTCTCTTTGCTGAGTCTCTCCCCGTGTCTCTGCCTGAGTCACGTGGCTGGTCATCAGTCATTGCTCTGGCTGTTCCAGCTGTGATTTTTGAAAGACTGGGCAACATGCGGAGGAAGCTGCATCAGACCAGCATGGATTTCAGTCACATTCCCATCCTGAGTGGCCTCTTCCATAGGACCAAGATGATCACACCCCCAAGCCATGGACAAAAATCTCACCACTGCTCACTGTCCACCTGCAGGAGGGATGCCCACTGACATTAAAGAAAATTGTTTTCACCTCTCTGGCCATGCCCTTGTCTGAGTTTCAAAGCCAGTATTTCTGGCTTTCCCCATAGGTGGGTGAATCATTGGAAATATCTTTTTTTAGATCCTACACAAAGTGTTTCTAAGCTGCTGAGTACAAACATCAGTTAAACTCTGGATGGTGAATGCAAACATTGCAAAGCATTTTAACAAATAGTTTCCTTTTATTTTTTCTTGCGATTGAATTTTCTTTCCACCATAGGCCTTTATTCAGTCTGAAATGTCCATTTCTAGATTCTACAGGAAGTGTGTTTCTAAACTGCTGAAATAAAACATAGGTTCAACTCTGGGAGTTGAATAGACACACATAAAGAACTTACAAAGATATATTTCCTCTTTGTTTCAATGCCAGTCATTCTGATTTTTCCTATTGGTCAGGGATTCATTAGAAATATCTGTTTTTAGATTCTACACAAAGAGTGTTTCTACCCTGCTGAATACAAACATCACTTAAACTCTGGAAGGTTAATGCACACAGTGCCAATCAGTTTCACAAATAGCTTCTTTTTAGTTTTTATTGTGAGATATTTGTCTTTTCATAGGTCTCCATTCAGTCTGAAATGCCCCTTTCTAGATTCTACACAAAGTGTGTTTCTAAATTGCTGAATCAAATCATGGGTTCACCTCTCTGAGTTGAACAGACACACAGCACAGCAGTTTCAAAGATATCTTTCTTCTGGGTTTCAAAGCCCGTCTTTATGGTTTTTCCCGTAAGCTGGGTTTAGTTGGGAATATCTGTACTTAGGTTCTATTTAGTTGGGAATATCTGTATTTAGGTTCTACATAAGAAGTGTTTCTGAACTGCTGAATACAAACATCAGTTAAACTCTGGAAGGTGAATGCACACATTGCAAACCATTTCACAAATAGCTTCCTTTTAGTTTTCATTGTGCGATATTTGTCTTTTAACCATAGGCTTCTATTCAGTCTAAAATGTCCCATTCTAGATTCTACACGAAGTGTAATTGTGAACAAATGAATCAAAACTCTGAGAGTTGAACCAACATGCAGCAAAGTAGTTTCAAATGTGTTTCCTCTAATTTTTAAAGACTGTCTTTCTGGCTTATCCCATAGGTCAGGGTTTCTTTAGAAATATCAGCTATTAGATTCCACATAAAGAGTGTTTTTAATCTGCTGAATACAAACATCAGTTACACTCTGGAAGGTAAATGCACACATTGCAAACTAGTTTCATAAATAGCTTCCTTCAAGTTTTTGTTGTGAGATATTTGAATTTTCACCATAAACCTCCATTCTGTGTGAAATGTTCCTTATTAAATTCTACACGAATTGTGTTTCTAAACTGCTGGTTACAAATTTTGCTTCAACCCACTGAGTTGAACAGACACACAGCAAAGCAGTTTCAAAGCTGGGATTCAAAGCCAGTCTTTATTGTTTTTTTCAAAGGCCTCGATTTTGTTAGAATCATTTGTTTTTAGATTCAACACAAAGCGTTTTTCTAAGCGTTTGAATAAAAACATCAGTTAAAATCTGGTGGATGAATGCACACATTGCAAAGCAGTTTCACAAGTAGCTTCCTTTTAGTTTTTATTGTGAGATATTTGTCTTTTTACCATATGCCTCCATTCAGTCTGAAATGTCCCTTTCTAGATGCTACCTGAAGTGTGTTTGTAAACTGTGGAATCAAAACATAGGTTGAACTAAATGAGTTGAACAAACACACAGCAAAACAGTTTCAAAGATATCTTTCCTCTTAATTTCAAAGCCAGTCTTTCTTGTTTTTCCCATAGGCTGGGGTTTTGTGGGGAATATCTGTTTTTAAAATCAACACAAAGAGTGTTTCTAAGCTGCTGAATACAAATATCAGTTAAACTCTGGAAGGTGAATGCACACATTGCAAAGCAGTTTCACAAATGGCTTCCTTTAATTTTTATTATGAGATTTTTGGATTTTTGCCATAGGCCTCCATTCAGTCTGAAATGTCCCTTACTAGATTCTACACAAAACGTGTTTCTAAACTGCTGAAACAAAACAAAGGTTCAACTCTCTGAATTCAACAGACACAGCAAAGCAAGTTTAAAGATATTTTTCTTCTGAGTTTCAAAACCAGTCTTTCTAGTTTTTCCCATAGGCCAGGGTTTCATTGGAAATATCTGTTTTCTAGATTCTACACAAAGTGTTTCTATACTGCTGAATACACACATCAGTTAAATTCTGGAAGGTGAATGCAAACTTTGCAAAGCAGTTTCACAAATAGCTTCCTTTTTGTTTTTATTGTGAGACATTTGACTTTACAGCATGGACCTCTATTCAGTATGAAATGTCACTTTCTAGAATCTACACCAAGTGTGTTTCTCAACTCCTGAGTCGAAACATAGATTCAACTCTCTGAGTTTAATGGAAAACAGCAAAGCTCTTTCAACAATATCTTTCTTCTGGGTTTCAAAGCCAGTCTTTCTGATTTCTTCCATAGGCGGGGATTTCCTTTGAAATATCTGTATTTAGACTCTACACAAAGAGTGTTTCTAAGCTTCTGAATACAAATATCAGTTAAACTCTGGAAGGTGAATGTACACATTGCAAAGAAGTTTCACAAATAGATTCCTTTTAGTTTTTATTGTGAGATATTTGTCTTTTCACCATAGACCTCCATTCAATCTGTAGTGTCCCTTTCTAGATTAAACACGAAGTGGTTCCTAAACTTCGGAATAAAAATATAGGTTCAACTCTCTGAGATGAATGTACACATAGCAAAGTAGTTTCAAAGATTTATTTCCTCTAGGTTTCAAAGTCAATTTTTTTGTTTTTTGTTTGTCTGTTTGTTTTTTCATAGACCGGAGTTTCTTTGGAAATTTCTGTTTTTAGATTCTACACAAAGAGTGTTTCTAAGCTGCTGAATACAAATATCAGTTAAACTCTGGCAGGTGAATGCACGCATTGCACAGCAGTTTAAAAAATAGCTTTTTAAAATTTTTATTGTGAGATACTTGTCTTTTCGCCATAGGCTTCCATCCAGTCTGAAATGTTGCTACACGGATTGTATTTCTAAACTACTGAATCAAAACATAGGTTCAAATCTCTGAGTTGAACAAACACACAACAAAGCACTTTGAAATATGTCTTTCTTCTTAGTTTCAAAGACACTCTTTCTAGTTTTCCCATAGGCCAGGGTTTGTTAGAATTATCTGTTTTTATATTCTACACAGAGAGTGCTTTAAAGCTGCTGAATACAATCATCGGTTAAGCTCTGGAAGGTGAAAGCACATATTGCAAAGCAGTTTCATATATAGCTTTCTTTAATTTTTATTCTAAATATTTCATTTTTCACGATAAACCTAAATTCAGTCTGAAATGTCCCTTTCTTAATTCTACATGAAGTGTGTTTCTAAACTACTGGTTGAAAACATAGTTTCAACTCGCTGAGTTGAACAGACACACCGCAAAGCACTTTCAATATCTTTCCTCTTACATTCAATGCCAGTCATTCCCCTTTTTCCCATAGGCCAGGGTTTCCTTGACAATATCTGTTTTAAAATTCTTCAGAAAGAGTATCAGTCAAAATATTCAGTACCTGCATATACGTTCCCCAGGAGTAGAGGAGCTAGTTGACCCTCACGAATGAGAGAGGAAGGGCAGATGAATTTCAACACCTCCATGTAGAGAGGGCAAAGTCCAGCCATGTAGCCATCCAGTGGCAGATGCAGAGTGAGAGAGAGTC
>CAUYLG010016344.1:0-17657 GCA_963573385.1 Cacajao melanocephalus
CTGAAACACTAGCTGGTGTGGTGGTGTTCTCCTGGAGTCCCAGCTGCTGGGGAGGCTGAGGTGGGAGCATCGCTTGAGCCTGGGAGGCAGAGGTTGCAGTGAGCCAAGATCGCACCATTGCACTCCAGCCTGGGTAACAGAAGAAAACTCTGTCTCAAAGAAAAAAAAAAAAGAGTAAAACTAAGAAGGGATGAGTTTGAGCATTTATTGCCTATATTTTAAATACAATTTATTTAATTGTAAGTATACATGAGTTAATTTTTAATAAAGGTTCTGTTTAACAAGCAGATCACAAAATTACTAAAAATGTAATATTGTGCTCTCAAAAGCCAATATGAATTGGTTTCAGCACACTACTGATCTAAAGCATCACACAGGAAAGCTACAAGAGGCTGAATCATGAGCAAATCACAGAAGATTTCTTTCACAGTCTTCTGTCATCACTATGACTTCACAGATCTTGGCGCTCAGTTATGCTATGCGACTGAGTGTTTTTTGTTTTGTTTTTTGCTGGAGACAGGGTCCCACTCTGTCACCTAGGCTGGAGTGTAGTGGTATAATCTCTGCTCACTGCAGCCTTGATCTCCTGGGCTCAAGTGATCCTCCCACCTCAGCCTCCCAAGTAGCTGGGACTACAAGCATGTGCCATCACCATGCCTGACTAATTTTTATACTTTTGTAGAGATAGGGTTTCACCATGTTGCCCAGGCTGGTCTTGAACTCCTGGGCTCAAGAGATCTGCTTGCCTTGGCCTCCCAAAGTGCTCAAATTAAAGGCATGAGCCACCATAACCAGCCCCTCAAGTTTTATTTAGAACTTGGAAAATAAGAAATAAGATGTTTTAGATTGTTTGGGCCACATGCTTTCTGGACATAAAATCTGTTCCAATGTTTACTTTTGCTGGTTATACTACATATACCAGACACTTGGAAAACTCCTGCTTAGGTACACACACTCTTTTTGTTTTTATTTGTTTTTGTTTCTATTTTGCCTTTTCCTTTATTAGAAATGTAGGGAACATTAACATGGCAAAGTTTCTACAAATCAAGGCAAATCAAAATGAAACCAAACACTGAAATTGTCCATTCCCAAAAGCTGGCTTTTCCCCATCTGCCAGCCATGCCTCAGTGACTCAGCACGGAGCACTCAGAGTTGAAAGAGCCAAAAGAAATGGTTCTACAGAGAAAATGGGCCACCTCTGTTTAAATTTTCTTCTGCTCAGAGTTTCTTGACAGGTCAAAATACCCACAGGGGCATCCTTTAAAATTACTACTAACAAAGTGAGTATTTTATTTTTCACATAAAATGTACACAGAACAAAATATTGAGATCCCTATCAAACAAACCCTAAAAAGATAAGATTCCATTTCTCTTACCAATATTCATACGTTCAGCTTGTTCATTAATGAATTTCACCTTTTCAGCATAAATGTTTTTATAGCCATTTACAAATGAGAGGTAAGATTTGGGAGTCACATGTGCTCTTCGGCGGTATCTGAAAGTAGAACATTAAAAGGACCATTTGGATCATCGTGGGTACTCCCATAAAATGACACCTTTCCTAAGGTGAAACCAGTGTGATCATGTAGAGTGATTCACTAGCAGGAAGACAGGACTTGAGCATGGTTTCCCAGAGACCTAAATTTGTCTGATGTTTCGACCCTGAGGGGTCTTCGACTTCACCCTTAACTCCAACTCTGTTTTCTCATCTGGAGAACTGAGAAAAGAACGTCTGCTCTACTCCTCCCAGAATTTTGTGAAGATCAAACAAAATCGCATGTATGAACATATTATGTGAAAGCTGGTGTCAACAGTGCAAAACTTTAGGGTTCTGGACAAATATTAGGGATAAGTGGTTGAAATGAATTTGTCTTGTGATCCATTTTCATTCCACTGATACATGTTACACACCTCTTCACTGCTGGATATCAGCTGGGTGGGTTTACAAAAGCAAAAGCCAATGACTCCCCATTTCACTGAACTGGCCCTGAAATCAAGGCAACTACACTTGATTCAAATTTCCACTTTATTGTAGACTTTATTACAAAAGGTATAGTTTTATACAGAAGAAGCTCAAGTCAAAAAAAATAGCTCTTCATGTACTATAAAATTATTTAACCTTTTATATTAATTTGAACTTTTGGAGTTTTGAAAATTTTTAATGTTTTTAAGGTTTTTTTTTTTTTTTAAAGATCTTGGGCATATATGTGATTTTCATTGAAGTGTTATAAAATATTACATTCTGAATAAATTTCAACAACCTAAGAAGATATAAAAAATTTGAAAAATATACCAAAATTTTCAAAGTAAAGAAATAGGTTTTTGTAGCTATACAAAGGTAAAAGTTTATTTCCACAGATGACATTAGCAAGAGGAGTTCAAATAGAAAATCTTCTTAACAGTAAGAATTAATACACACTGATTCACCAAGAGAATTTGGGAGATCTTATCTAGAATTATTTAAAAGGGTAGTCTGGGGATGTTTGTGTTTTGGTTTTTTTGTTTTGTTTTGGTTTGGTTTTTGAGACGGAGTTTTTGCTCTGGCGCCCAGGCTGGAGCACAATGGTGCAATCTCAGCTCACTGCAACCTCCCCCTCCTGGGTTCAAGTGATTCTCCTGCCTCAGCCTCCCGAGTAGCTGAGATTACAGGTGCCCGCCACCACGCCTAGCTAATTTTTGTATATTTAATAGAGAAGGGGTCACACTATGTTGACCAGGTTGGTCTTGAACTCCTGACCTCAGGTGATCCACCCACATCGGCCTCCCAAAGTGCTGGGATTATAGGCGTGAGCCACTGTGCCCTGCCCCAGGGAATGGCTTTAAGTAAAGGAAAAGGCCTGGAATAAATATACTTTTGTGAAGCAGGAATCTCATTGAAAATCATTGAAAGTGTTACCCAAACTCTCTATACAGAAAAACAGGAATAGCTTTTCTGGGGATCCACATTGACCCATTTGTCAGTCTTATACAGTGACTGTCATGCTTTGGGGGAAAAAGCTGTTTTTGCACTGTTGACACCAGCTTTCACATAATGAACATACCATTGCTGCTTTTAGTGAGTGGTTTTCCCACAGTCAGTTAATATTTTGTTTCATAGTTATCTCACATACAAACATTGGTAAGACTAACTAACGCAAATATAAATTCTAAATACTCCCTTAACATAAGGCAATAAAGAAAAATTAGAAACAGTGTACTTCTTTAATCAAAATAAATAATGCATTTGAATAAGAAACTAATTTTAAACAGTTGATGATGAATTAGTTAAGTCATTTTCAAAACAAAATTAAGCAGATGAAATAAAACAATTCATTAAGTTATCTGTTACAATGAGGCTTGGAGGTTAAAAAGGTATTTATGTGTGGACACTGGTTGGTTTTTAAATCTTGTTTACTTGCCATCTCTTCATACAGAATCACTAGAAATTCAAAGCAAGAAAGATCTAAAAACGCAGCTAGGACCTCATGCTCAATCAATAGGAAGAGTCTTCTGTTGGATGTTACAATGCATTCCTCTTGGGAGTACATACTGTGGTTCCATACCTATAGTGCTTATGTAATACCACTTACCTTTGGAAATAACTTTCACAGCTCTCTGAAACCATGTCATGAAACAGGCCCATTGTTTCTACAACTTGTCTTTTAATTTCACTAGAGCAGACAATAGTATAGTCTGAAAGGAAGTAGGAGGCCACCGCAATCAGAGCCTCCCTCGGCCAGCGGCTGAACCAGTCCATAGTGCAACCTGATATCAAGCCAGGAAATTTCAAAGAACGGGCACGGAACTTCTCACCAACCTATTGACAGCCAAGTCAACAAACATTAGAAACACAGAGGGGTTATAAGTCAGCCAGAGAGAGATTTATGCAGTCTGACCCAACAGTATGACATCACAAATTTGAAAATGAATCTTCTTGGGCTGCAATCATATATAAACGTAATGTTCCGATGAAGGGAGGAAATATACTGCACACTCTTCCCTGTCCTGGGACTACATCTACATTATTGCATTCACGTCTAGGAACTATCTTTTAAGAGAAAACTGACAGACTAGAACTCTTTTAGAGAGAGGGCCAAGACAGTGACAGGCCTGGACACTGGGACAAGTAAGAACAGATGTTTGGTCTAAAAAGAAAACAACTTAGACAGATTTACAAAAACTTTCTCCAAACACCTAAAAAACTTTCAGTGGAAGAGGGATTGGGTTTGTTTTACAGGGCAAAATTAGAAAAGCACGGAGAGACAAAATTCAATTGACTATAAATAAGAGCTTTTTGGCAATTAGACTATCCAAGAATGAAGCAGGCTGCCTTATAAATTAGTGAGACTCCCCAGAGCAGAGCTGTCAGTAGAACTTTAAGTGATAATAAAAATGTTTTATATGTATGCATTCCAGTGTGGTAGCTATTAACCACACATGACTACTAAGCACTAGGAATGGAGCTGAGCCAGGCGCGGGGGCTCATGCCTGTAATCCCAGCACTTTGGGAGGCCTAGTCGGGTGAATTGCTTGAGTTCAGGAGTTCCAGACCAGCCCGGGCAACATGGCAAAACCCAATCTCTACAAAAAATACAAAAATTAACTGGGCATGGTGGCACGTGCTTGTAGTCCCAGCTACTCGGGAGTCTAAGCTGACAGCACGGCTTGAGCCTGGGAGGTTGACACTGCAGTGAACCATGATCCTGTATCAAAAATAAACAAATAATAAGTAGAAATGGAGCTACTGGGACTGGGGAATTAAATTTTTGTTTTTACTTAATTTTAATTAAAACTTAAGTGGCGATATATGCCTAATGGCTACTATCTTGGGCAGCACAATGAGACAGAGATTTTCAAACCCACATCAGGGACATCATGGAAAGATATGTCCACACTGGAGGTGGAGCTGGATGAGATTACATCACCAAGTCCCTTACAATTCAAACAACCCATGTCTCTAGGTAATTAATTAAAATTGCAGGTTATGCAATATTTTTAGTAATATGAATATTTTAAATTATACTGGAAATGAGAATTTGGTCAATGGAGATTGGTGGTACCAAAGCATTAGGTTAATTCAATGTAAAAATATTAATTTCTAAGATCATCATCTAATCAGAGAAGATAAACTAAATACTTTTAAATAAGGAACTCTTTCTACAGAGATATAAATAACTCACTGGCGAAAAGCAGAGAACAACATGTAGGTTCTTCTTTGATCTTGAAATGAAGTATTCATACAGATTATCAAAAGTGGGAGGATGGCGAGGCAGCTCCCTCTTCATCACTGAAATCAGACCTTGGGTGATTTCATCCATCTCATCTCTTGCAAACAAATTGGAGATCTTTAAGGAAGGGACAAGGAAGTGTTCTATATTTTAAGAGTTCTCCACAATGAATTCACTGCTAAAGTCCAGTCCCTTTTTTCTTTGCATGTCATCTTGTTTTACATTTTCTTTCTGCATCTCTACAGTCAAATCCCTGATTTGCCAGAGATTATCCAGACTGCAACTTTTTATTGAGCAGCTCAGTCAAGAACAAATTGTGTTTTCCTGTGTTCAAATAGCTATCACCAAAAGCTACCTCCTCCACCACTTCAATCATCTCTTTAAAATGTCCAGGAGTGCCCTCTGTTTTTTGTTTTTTTTGACTCAGAGTCAGTCTAATCATTTCTGGCTCCAAAATACTTAACTAATTTTTACACCATTAAGCATCTGGATACCGTGGTGCAGGGGAAGAGTTAACACAGCAGGCGTAATCTTGAGAAGGGTAAACTTGCAGAGCTGACCCTTGGCTGTTACCAGGGAACTTGGCTTCTGGAAAGTCTCCTCCATTAGTAATTGATAAGGTTGTTTTGCAGTGCCAACTAGACTGTTTACACAAACATTGTGATATATGGTGAACATCTATGTGCTTTTCTTCTAGGAATCTGGAACTTTCTAGGCAGGAAGTGACTACCATGACCAGCCCTAAACAAAACCACTGGACTCTGAGTCTCAAATGGGCTTCCCTGAACCGAAACACAGTGCATATGTTCCTCCCCTTTATACTGAGTGGAGAGGACGTTCTGTATGGCCCTTTGGCAAAAGCCAAGGAAGCGGAACATCGATCCCATGTTCCTGGAACATCAATTACTCCACAAGATGAGTCTTTTTCTCTACTGATCTGGCTCGGTATCCTTACTGTGTTGCCGCAATAAATCTCAGCCATGAGAATAACTATAGGTTGAGCATCCTTTATTCAAAATGCTTGGTGCCACAGTGTTTCAGATTTCAGATTTTTTTCAGATTTTGGAATGTTTGCATTTTACTTACTGGTTGAGCACCCGAAATCCAAAAATCTGAAATCTGAAATGCTCTAATAATGAGTGTGGCCTTTGAGCATCATGTCAGTGCTCAAAAAGTTTCAGATTTTGGAGCATTTTGGATTCCAGATTTTTGGATTTAAGATGCTCAACCTGTGTATGCTGAGTCTGGTGAATCCTTCTACTGGAGTACTAAAGATGTGAATGCTCATGGAAGTGCTGATACAAGTGGTATCAGAAGTGGTGGTGCAGACATCCATTTGCAACTAACAGAACTCTTTCAACCATTCTATACTCCTGACTAGTATGTAGATAGATGGACAGATACTTCACTTCTCCTAAAATAAATTATAAGACCGAAGTGAAGATTGAAGAGACAAGTAAGGAACCATGTTCAAAAGTAAACAAAGCATATAAAGCATCTGGAGACGGGCAGCATTAATTTCAAAAGAATGTCAGAAAATCTACTAAATCTCATACATTAACTATGTCTAAAATCAAAAATGTACTAAATAGCCTCACTTTTGAAAGGTTGCTGCTTTTTCTATTCAATATAATTTATATTTTTACAATATGGGCTTTTTCTATACTTTTGAGACCTACCTACCTCCCCTGAAGAGAGCAAGTTGTTAAGGTATTCTAGAAATGCCTCATCTTTTATTTCATTGTCAGTAAAAATGAAGGTGATGCCTTTTCCATCAGCACCAGCAACTTTGTACAAAGCTTTTAAATCATCTGTTAGATTATTCACATTGTAAGACCTAAGAAGAAAAGTGATAGAAAATTTTAGATTAAAAAACACGTAGTCATAATTTACCCCAAAACACAATAATAGCCCATGATAATTAGAACATAATCTGTACCTGCTCCAATAGATACTAAGTAATGGTGCCTGCTAGAAAATACGGAGATTAGAGCTAAAGAGTGATTTGTCACCATTCAAAACAAATATGTTCCGTTTAAGGTGAGAACTGAGAAACAGAGAACTTACCAAAAGTGATCCATGAAGCATAATGGGGAATAGAGAAATGAACTTTTATTCCGTACAATCTGACAGCCCTCAGCAACAGATTTTGTCCGAGTAAATATATGTACAATATTACAATATGTAAAACTCATCTGAAATTTGGATGAGTTTGGTTTGGTGAAAAAGTCACAATAAGTTATGAATAAAATTAGTGATAAATTGTATATAGTGGCAATTTGCCCAGTTCATTAAGTGGCTAGATAACAAAGAAAACCCACAGAAAAGGATGCATTATGCAATTATGATATAAATAATAAAAATGTTAGATGGTAACAGATTATGGAATGAAAAGATCTTGGTCTTTGTTTTTCTGTTTGCTCTGTTTCTGGTTAAATGCATGTGCTACCAGAGGTGATGAGATGTGTAAAAATAAAGCAGACACTACCTGAAATGTTAATCTTCATGGATAAATTAATGACAAGGATGAGAAGATAATCCTCACTGGAAGGATGTGTTACAGTGCAAGTAATAGGGAGTAGGCCATGGGGTCTCACAGAAAGACTATGGGCACTGGAACCAGAAAGATCTACTGGCCTGATGCTATCAGAGTAATCCTCTCACTGACTGGCCAGTCTCTGAACTGATCAGCCAAAGATGTCAATTTGGCTGATTTTTTAAAGAATTAGAAGGACTGTTATGCCTTGCTTTTGCAATACATAGAGACAGTCACAACACACCCCTTGTTCAGGTCCTGACCTCTCTTGTTTCTTTCTTTCAAGTTTTCTAAAAGTATTCTCTGTGCTGCTTCTCTTCCTAATGCAATATGGCTTCTGCACCCATCCACTCCACTGAAAGTTTTATCATGTTGATTATCAGTTACCACTTTTCATGTCTTAACATTTTCAGGTTAATTCCCTACCTGCTTAGTTTCTGGAAACCCCTCTGGATTTCCTCCTTTCTGTATTGCCTCTTCTTCTCACTCTCCATATCAAACCCCCTTTCTCTATATTGGGAGACACCAGCGTTCTTCCCACAGCCATCTTTTTTCCCATGACACACCCTATTCATATACCCCATGATCATAAAAGGGTTCTCTCTACTTAGACTTCTATATTGCTGTCTCCATAACCAGAACCCTCACCTGAGTCTTATTATCAGTGGAAACTGTGTTCTGCAGACACTGCAGACTCAAATGTGAAGGGTAAATTCTCACTTTACCCTTCAAAGACGGTCATTTATTTATTTATTCAACACATCCTTTTATAGAATTGGTTAAAAGAAAGCATTTAATAATAAAAATAAAGACAAAGATTAAAGTGGCCCATTCTCAGGGAGCTTACAGCTTAGTGAAGGAGATAGAAATATATGTGAACAAGCACTTTTTTTAATGCAGTGTGATAAGTACAGTCATGCATTGCTTAACGATGGGGATACATTCTGATAAATGCATCCTTAGAAAATATCTTCACGTGGGTACATGATACAGTTTGGATGTCTGTCCCCTCCAAATCTCACGTTGAAATATAATCCCCAATGTTGGAGGCGGGGCTTGGTGGGAGGTCATGGAGGCATATCCCTCATGAATGGCTTAGCACCATCCCCTTAGTAATAACTGAGTTCTCACTCTGAGTTCATGTGAGATCTGGTTGTTTAAAGGAGTCTGAGACCTGCCCCCCAACTCTTTCGATCCAGCTCTCACAATATGACCACCTGCTGTCCCTTTGCCTCCCGCCATGATTGGAAGCTTCCTGAGACCCTCACCAGAAGCAGGTACAAGCACCACACTTCCTGTATGGTCTGCAGAACCTTGAGCCAAAACAAACATGTTTTTAAATAAATTACACAGCCTCAGGTATTCATAGCAATGCAAAAACTGACCGACATAGAACAGCATAGAGTATAACTACACACACCTAGGCTATACGGAATGGCCTATTGCTCCTAAGCTGCAAACTTGAACAGCATGCTATTGCACTGAATACTATAGGCAATTCTAATGCAATGGTCCATATTTATGTATCTAGCTAAACATAGAAAAGGTACAGTTAAAATACAGTTTAAAAGATTTTTAAAATGCTACTCCTGTATAGGGCAGTTCCATTATCATTTCATGGGACCACCATCATATATGTTGTCTGTTGTTGACTGAAACGTCAAAATGTCCTTATGGGGCACACAACCATACCACTAAAGAAATTAGAGTGTCATCCTGGTCTTCCTGTTCTTGCCTCCTCTTCCTCCATATTGGGTCAGTTACTAAATCCTACCAATCCTGCACACTTTAAACTGTCCCCACTGAGTCTTCCTCTCTATTCCCAGGTTGTCTGCTGTTATAAAATGTATCCAGAATCTTTTGTAATCAAGTGTGGTAAGACACGAAGACACAGGAATGACTGTCATGAAGGAAGATGTTTATACTCAAGGATCCCTAGAAACAGGAGGGGGCTTGTCATGCTAGGTAAGGTGACATGGGGAAACACCAGGGTCAATCAGGAGGCAAAAAGAGTGATGGGAAAACCCTGGTGAGAGTCTTTATTGTGGTTTCCATGAGAAAGGCAAAGCAGGTAAGCAGATTTAGGATTGGCTAGTTTGAATAATTTCAGCAGGCTCTGGAGCATAGGAATAGTCCCTAGTTGACTGGTATGTGGCCCTGGGGTGATTAGGGCAGAGGAATATCCTAATCCACCATGAGATCTCACTAGACACCAACCAGATAGAGGAGATGGTTGGGAGTAAGGACTCTGGATTGGTTGGTTTGCATATGAAACGTACTGTCCTGGAGGAGTTGTTTTAATCTCTAAGAATTGGCTACCCTGGAAGGGTCAGTCTCTCCCCAGTCAGCAGGGTCTCAGATGCCAGAGTATCAAGAATATAGAAATTAAGAAAATAAAGTGAAGACATTTGCTTTGATTTAAGCCTCTGTCGTTCCTGACTATAATGAGTGCAACACCACCTATCTCAGGATCACAAATGTAGATGCCTACAGGAATCAGACAGATAATGCCAGTGAGTGAAGCAGCGCTGGTGCGGTCTGTGAACTGGAGGATTGCATGCTCCATCCAAGGAGGCAGCTGCTACTGAGCTCTGCCACCTGGGAGTGTAGGCCCTAGGTTGCCAGATCTTCCAATTATTTCCAAAAAAGTCAGAAACATGCTTTTTTAAAATATGAAATCTCTCAATTTTTAAATGTTGACAACTAATTTAATTTTTTGAAGTAAAATTAAACTAATATCTACTTATTTGATGTTTTATGTTTTTAAAATACAATAAATTATATCTTGTTAAATATTTATTTTTCATTTGTTTGGCAGATGAAAATTTAGATCACTTTGCTAATGATTTGTGTGTTTGTTTATAAATTAGCAAAGTGATCTAAACTTTATATGGGAATAAAAGGCCAAATGGACAAGATATTTTGAAGAACAACAGCAAAGTTAGAGATCTGAGACTACCAAATATACATATGTTAAATTTAAATATATATTAAAGAAGCTACAGCAATTAATACAGTGGGTAATGGTACAAAGATAGATAAGAAAGCCAGTGGAGGAGACTAAATAGTCACATATATGATCAAATGACTTAAGACAAAAAATGACACTGTGATGTGGCAGGAAAATGATTGACCTATTTAATAAATGGAGCTGGATCAACTGGATATCTGTATTGAAAATAATCATCACAACTCCTATATCAGATATTATAAGATAATTAATTTTAGGTCTGTTATAGTACTAAATGTGAAAGTAGTGAATTTTATGTGTAAATGTGAAGAAAATCATAGGAAGATATCTATGTGCCCTTAGGCCAAACAAAGATTTTTTAATAGAATACAAAGAGCACTGAATAGAAAGAAAAAAAAATGGATGTTTCATTAAAATTAAGATCTGCTAAGAGAATGAAATGGCAAATCTATAACTGAGAGAAGATATTTGTAATATGCACCCTTTATATCCAAAACACATATAGCATTCCTTACAATCATTCAGAATAACAACCAAATTGAACAAAAATGGAGAAAGGGCTTAAATAATTCACAAAAGAGCCTATCCAAATGGCCACTGAGAGATGAAAAGGTGCTCAATATCATTAGCCATCTAGGAAATGCAAACTGAAACCACAGTGAGCTATCACTCCACACCTCTTAGAATTGCTAAAATCGGCTGGCACGATGACTCATGCCTGTAATTTTAGGAGGCCGAGGCGGGTCTATCACTTGAGGTCAGTTCAAGAACAACCTGGCCAACATGGTGAAACCCCGTCTCTACTAAAAATACAAAAGTTGACTGGGCATGGCAGCACACTCCTGTGATCCCAGCTACTTGGGAGGCTAAGGCAAGAGAATCGCTTGAACCTGGGAGGTGGAGGTTGCAGTGAGCAGAGATCACACCACTGCACTCCAGCCTAGGTGGCGGAGCAAAACTCCATCTCAAAAAAAAAAAAATTGCTAAAATGAAAAAGACACACAATGCCAAGAGGGGGCAAGGATGCAGAGTAAACGAAACTCTCACGATATGTTGGTGGAAGTGTAAACTGGTACAACCACATGAGAAAACTACTACGCAGATCAACTAAAGCTAAATATATGGATACCCTACATCCAGCAATTTAAACTCTAGGTGTATAGTCAGACATATACAAGAATCTTTACAGTAGCTCTATTTGCCCCAAACCAAATGTTTATCAAGAGTACAATGGATAAATTGTGCTAGTATCTGATAAAGTGGAAGATCGTGCAGCAAAAAGAATGAACAACTCTTGCTACATGTAGCATAATGGATGAATCTCACAAACAATGCAATAGTAGAAATGGGATGCAAGGAGCAAATCCTGTATGATTCAACTGATACAAAATTCAAAACTAGGCAAAATGAATCAATGGGCTTACCCTTTGAATATGGTTACCTTAAGGAGGGTAATGACTGCAATGTAACATGGGAGTGCTTCTGGGGTACAAGTTATGTTTTATTTCTTCATCTGTAGACTGGCTACATAGGTGTATTTACTTTGCGATACTCATGACTTGTGTAAACATCCTTACATATGTAATACTTAAAGTTTACTTTAAAAAGAAATACAGAAAAGGGTTGTTTCCTTTTTTCTAAAGCAAACATTTAACCTCAGAGAAATTAACTATAGAAAAACATACTGTGTTTTATTTCATCCTACCTGGTTAATGTTATCTGGAATATTTGATAGCCAGCAATAAAAGAGGCCAATCTTGAAAGACTTTGTTTGCCAGAACCACCAACACCCACCAGCAATGCATTTCCACAGGAGGTTCGAATTATTCGTGAAATCTGTTTTGAGATTTAAAAAGTGCTTATTTGAAAAAAGAAAGGATGCAGATGAATACACTTTCTTGCATGGAATGAGTCCAAGTTTTGATCATATGTTTCTAGGCAATATTAGACTTTTTGCTTGTTAATGGTCTATCTCAGAATCTTTAAAATTAAAGTTTAATATTGATTTGTTCAGCTGGAATCTTTCCTTTACCGTCTATATTTACACCATGAAGAACAGAACAAACCGAATTTACTTCCATTTTAAAACTATTCTGTGTGTGTGTTCATGTGTGTGCATGCATGTATAATTTTATGATTTTTAGAGCCAATGGGTAGTGGAGCTGCTCTTCCCAATCTGCAGAAGACATAAGAAATGTTTAGAATTGTTTTTTGTTATTCATCAGCCTAACACACTGAACCATGTAGATATCAAACTCAACAATGAATACTAACTCTATCATATCTCTGCCAACAACTTTTTTCTTTTAATACCACAATTCTATTTACAGTGGGGAAAGGGGGACATTTCTAGAAACCAACTTGGAGAGACGGCCTTTCATCTAGTGTTGCTTTTAAATGGTTGATTTCCTCAGTGAAGGTAAGACTCAAACTGTGGCTCAATTCTTAGGCAGGCAAATTGAAGACATTGCTAAAAACCTGTCTTTTATATTACTGCCACTGATTAGGGAGAAAGTCTAGATGGATCACTAAATTCACTATCATCACTAAAAATAAAACTTTTTAAAAGACAAATTTTACAGATGGTGGATCCATAATGACATCCTGGTATGTGTAAATTCTATCAGTGTATTTTAAAATATATTAATCACTTATGGTTTTGCACTCAGAACAGCAACTCAGAACCCCAAGATCTAGCCATGGTGAATGCTCAATAATTACTTGTTGAATAGATGAGTGTGAAAACAGCCCTTTTTGGTGTTATCTCTAACTGGCTTCTAGTCTATTCTCTCACCAGTCCTGTATACCAATCTTACTCCTGTCCCATCACCAGTAAGCCAATCATAACACTAATACTTTTTAAAGAACAGAATCCCCATAATATCAAAATATAATTTGAGGGAAGTATATTTTTTCACAAGGTTCTCCATACTTTATTTTTTGAGATGGAGTCTCACTCTGTAAGACTCTCCAGGCTGGAGAGCAGTGGCACAATCTCAGTTCACTGAAACCACTGCCTCATGAGTTCAAGCAATTCTCTGCCTCAGCCTCCCGAGTAGCTGGGATTATAGGCACCTGCTACCATGCCCAGCTAATTTTTTTGTATTTTTAGTAGAGACGGGGTTTCACCATGTTGGCCAGGCTGGTCTTGAACTCCTGACCTCATGATCTACCTGCCTCACCTTCCCAAAGTGCTGGGATTACAGGCGTGAGCCACTACACCTGACAAACTTTCTAAAGGTTCTCCGTACTTTCTTGCCGACTCTGTGTGCCAAAAGCTCTGAACTCAAAACTATCTATTTGCCCTTGAAAGACATTTGCTGTCATGTAGGTGGATTCAAATAAAGGGTTTCTTATTAAGCCTTTGTGTTCTGGACCAGTGAACTGACCCAACCTATGTACACTCTTCTATACGATACCTGACAGCATATTCTCTCAAAAAAATTATCTATGAAATATACTAAGCTTTTACATGATCTATATATATCAGTAAATAGGGAATAGTTAGAACCTTAATAAGATGAGTCATTGCGTCTTTAAAAAACACCAGATCAAGAGATGTTCCTCTAATGAATTCATTGAACTGTCTCTGGTAAAATTGGAGTTTCTCAGACAGAAAGTCAAAGGATGGCACCTATGGGTGGGGAGAAAGAGAAAAATATACTATTTAAGATCCAAATATGTATTAAAGTAGCAATTGTAAAGACACTCAAAAGTAATTTTAAAATGTATATATCTTTTTTAAACGTTATGGATTTCCAGAGGTGTCTCACATATTAGTCTACTTTTAGTTATTTTCATTTTCTAAGGCCTGAAACTTAACTGCATTAGTTGGTTTCTAGTGCAAAATAATTTCTGATCCTTCCCTACCAGCTCCTATCCATGGGAATTAACACATTCATATAAGAGATATTTTTCTTAGTTTTTATTTACTTTTTAGTGTTGTTTGTGGCTTTCAAAAATATAAAGAAATTTTACATTATTTATGGAGTCAAATCCAGAAGTCTTTGTTGTTCTGAAATAAATCCATACCCATTTTCTTTGTTTTGCAAATTGTTCCTCCCCATCTAATTCTTTGATCTACACAGAACTTTATTTTTATTTTTTAGAGTCGAGGTCTCACTCTGTCACCCAGGCTGGAGTGCTGTGGCCCGATCATAGCTCACTGCAGCCTTGACTTCCTTGGCTCCACGATCCTACCTCAGCTCCTCCACATCGTGGGAATTACAGGCAAAACCACTTTCCCCGGCTCCACATGCACTTCAGAATTACTTTGTTACTTATATATAACCTTGTTTTTAAAAGTCCCTTTGAAATCTTGTTTCAAATTTCATTAAACCTATATACTAGTTTAGAAAGAATGGTATATTGCTATTTAAGTTTTATCATGTTCATTCCTACATGTTTAATATTGTTGTTGCTGTTAAATGAAATACTTTTATGTTATATTTTCTGTCTTGTGATTGTTGGCAAGCGTTGGTAAACTTTTTCTGTGAAGGGCAAGACAGTAAATATTTTAGGCTTTGTGGCCTATTCAGTCTCTACTCACCCCTGCCGTTATAGTGCAAAAGCAGCTATGGTCAATATTTAAACCAATGGGTGTTTCAATAAAACCTTATTTATGAACACTGAAATTTGAACTCTACAGAATTTTTACATGTCACACAATATTATTTTATTTATTTATTTTTGATAACTATTTAAAAATGAAAAATCAGCCGGGCACAGTGGCTCACGCCAGTAATTCTAGCACTTTAGGAGGCTGAGATGGGTGGATCACTTGAGGTCAGGAGTTTGAAACCAGCCTGACCAACATGATGAAACCTTGTGTCTACTAAAAATACAAAAAATTAGCCAAATGTGATGGTGGACACCTGTAATCCCAGGACCAACATGGTGAAACCATGTCTCTACTAAAAATACAAAAAATTAGCTGGGCGTGGCGGCAGGCACTTGTAATCCCAGCTACTAGGGAGGCTGAGGCAGGAGAAGCACTTGAACCCAGGAGGCAGAGGTTGCAGTGAGCCAAGATCACGCCACTGCATTCCAGCCTGGGTGACAGACAGAGACTCCATCTCATAAATAAATAAATAAATAAAATCCTTCTTAGCTAATAAGCCTAATGAAAACAGGCCAGTGGGCTGGATCTGGCCCAGAAACTGTAATTTGCCAACCCCCGGTATAAGTATAGAGGATAGTTATTTCATATTTATATAATGCGTGGTCACCTTACTGAACTCTCTCTCTCTCTCTCTCTCTCTCTCTCTCTCTCTCTCTCTCTCTCTTCCTCTCTTTTTTGTTTTTTTGGAGACAGGTCTTATCCTGTCATCCAGGCTAGAGTGCAGTGGCACAATCTCAGGTCATTGCAGCCTCAAACTTCTGGGCTCAAGTGAGCCTCCCACCTCCACCTGCTGAGTAATTGGGAGTACAGGAGCATGCCACCACACCCAGCTAATTTTTTAAATTTTTTTTGTAGAAACAGGGTCTCACTATGTTGCCCAGGCTGGCCTCAAACTTCTGGGCTCAAGCAATCCACCCACATCAGCCCCTCAAAGTGCTGGAATTATAGCAACTCCATGGTGGGGCTCTGGCACAAAGATAAATATCTAGTTAGATGAGTGACCTGAAAACCTCTTTTTAAGAGACGAAAATAAATACCAATTCATATATTTTGGGTACTTCAAACACGGTGTCTTCAGGTTCATCACCAGTTGGTTCTGGCATGTCACGGAGAAAATCCACAAAGTATGGTTCAGGAAGAATACACAATGCTGCATCAGAGCCAATATTTTCTTCAACTGCACGAATAAGATGGGCATTGAACCACTGCTCATCTTCAGGAGTTATAAATCTGAAAGGAAAATATAGTAGTAAGAATTTGAAATATGAAAGCATCTTTTCTAACCGAACATGTCCCTTCACGTCTTCTCAGCCCCACCCTGCACCTTCTCAATTCAGGAAAGGGAAACAGTATGTTCTGCCTTTTGATAAGAAGGGCATAACCCCATCCAAGAAAGTTATACCATTAATAGCATTACTTATAGGAAATACAGATGAATCACTTAGGTGAGATCAAAAGTCCCTAAAACTTGTGATAGGAGTGAAGAAGTGACAGTTGGGAGTGGACGAGCATCCTCTTTCTGGGTTGGTGGGCTCAGTGCACAAAGGTCCTTTTCAGGTTTACAATATCACAGAGGGAAGAGAGGACAAAGAGGGGTAACATTTGACAAGTATCACCCTTGTGTAAGACATGGTAGATACTTCACAACTTTGTGAAATTAGTATTACCATCCATGATTTATAGATGAGGAAATGGAGGCCCAGAAAGATGACTGAATTTAACTTTAATGGGATTGCTTAACCTCAAAGGGATGAAATCAGGTTTCCCCACATAAAACCTACAAACAGCTCACAATTTGTAGAAAATACACACAACAAAAATGTGCCTCTGAATGTTAACTCTGGTGATCCGATGATTTATAAAGATGTATTGTTGAAGTCATACTCAAGTAAATTGTCAGAGCATTGTTTTATGGCAGTGGGCAGGTGAGAGATACCACTAATGCTTCACAAGCCCCACAGCAAATTATGACAATGCTCCTTACTCTACTTTTCTGAGTAGACAATGCAAGAATTAACTAGCCAGGTATGGTGGCTCACGCCTGTAATCCCAACACTTTGGGAGGCCAAGGCAGGCAGATCATCTGAGGTCAACAGTTCGAGACCAGCCTGAGCAACGTGGAGAAACCCTGTCTCTACTAAAAATACAAAAAAAAAATTAGCTGACCGTGGTGGTGCATGTCTGTAATCCCAGCTACTTGGGAGGCTGAGGCAGGAGAATCGCTTGAACCCAGGAGGCAGAGGTTGCAGTGAGCTGAGATCGTGCCATTACACTCCAGCCTGGGCAACAGGAGTGAAACTCCGCATCAAAAAACAAAGCAAA
>CAUYLG010016345.1:0-26190 GCA_963573385.1 Cacajao melanocephalus
AACCATCAAGGAAGTGAAAACCAAAACCACAACAAGATACCGTTGCTCGCCAGTCAGAATTGCTATATTAAAGACAAAAAATGAGAGATGTTGGTGAGGATGTTGGAAAAGGGAAATCCTTATACACTGTTGATGTGAATACAAATTAATACAACCCCTATGGAAAGCAACGTGGAGATTCCTCAAAGAGCTAAAAATAGGACACCACCATTAAGCAATGTATCCATGTGATAAAGTCTGCACATGCACCTCTTGATTTCATCATAAAATATGTTTTTGAAATGCGTAATAAAAGATAATAAACTCTTTTCTATTAGTGAACGGAAAACTTTTACAGAGAAAAAAATGTGCAAGCAATCATTGTAAATAGGTTATTAAAACAGGGTTTTTCCCCTCCATTTGTTCCTATTACACAGGTTTATATATTAAAGCTATAAAAGACAAATGTAAGCAGGCTTTCTTTAAGATGCATCATAAACTCATATCTTCCAGTGAATGAAAGTGTTTGGCAGGGAAAAACCCTTGTAAGCAAACACTGATAATATTATATCAGAACATGTTACTTTCTACATTGGTTCATATCCAATGAATTTACATATGAAGCAAACAAACAGCAAATGTAAACATGCTATGTTAAAGATTCATCACAATCCGTTACTTCTGAATGAATGAAAGTGTTTGAAAAAAATTACCTTTGTAAGCTCACCTTGAGAATATGTTATTGGAACATGATTCTTTATCGGCCCATTTTAAGACAAGTTGAGATACCCAACAAATACAGAAAATGTAGGCATGCCTTTTTTCAGATGCATCACAAACTGTTTAATTTTAGTGAATAAAGGATTTTAACAAGAAAACACCCTTGTAAACTAAGCTTGAAGATATGTTATTAGAACATGTTTCTTTCTCCATTGAGTCCTATGAAGATCCGTTGAGAATTCCAGCAATAAAAGGCAAATATTTGAATAAACAAAAACAAACAAATAAATAAATATAAGACTACTTTATACTTCAGCA
The DNA here is from genome assembly GCA_963573385.1 of Cacajao melanocephalus. Lineage (NCBI taxonomy): Eukaryota > Metazoa > Chordata > Mammalia > Primates > Pitheciidae > Cacajao > Cacajao melanocephalus. The sequence goes on from CAUYLG010016345.1 coordinate 1,018, forward strand.
ACTCTGTTTATACATTTGCTCCCAACACCAAATAAAAACATGTACAATATACACAAAAAATTTGTATCAGAATGTGCATAGCACAAGACTTAAAAGACCCCAGGTGTCCACGAACAGGAGAATGAATAAACAAATTTTGGTATGTTCATGCAATGATATATTACACTGCAGTAAAAAGGAAAAAATGACAGAATCATGACGTACTATAGAGGTAGCACAAAAAATATTGATGTGATTAAAATAATCCAGATACAAAAGTGTGCTATGCTATGATTTAATTTAAATAAACGTCAAGAACAAATGGAACTATCTGTGATGATAGAAATCACAGCAGTGCTTACTTCTCAGGAAGAATGACTGAAAATAAGCAAAAGGAAAATTGCTACGGTAATGGAAATGTTCTGTACTTTGAATGAGGTGGTTATAGAGGTCACTCAGAGATAGTTAAAACCCATGCATTTTTATTGTATTCAAATTGTCGTTCAAAAAATACATAATGCAAAGATTAGGGAAAAAATCTAAGAAAACATATTAACATTTTGAAATAAAGTTTAACTGTAAACTTTACCAGAGCACTATCTCCAGGGTGGTTTGGGCAGAAGTCAGAATACAATCATTTAAGGCATGAATGCCAAGTTGTTGTCATAAATTCATTCATTCATTCAACATGTATTTATTGAATACCGATACACAGATTTTTGCTGAACACTATCCAAGCCCCGAGAATACAGTGATCAAGATTCTGCCCTCATAGAACTTATATTCTGATATAAATAGGCACATAATCAATGAATAAATGAACAGATGAATGAGTGGACATAATATGTGGGGTTAGTGCTTGGTATTAGTATTCCTTAAAGAGGCAGAGACAATAGTACGGGCGCACGTGTGTGTGTGTGTGTGTGTGTGTGTGTGTGTGTGTGTGTGTATGCGAAATTTATTAGAAGGACAGACTTAAATGAGTGTGTAGGCTGAGAAGTCCCACCATCTGTCATCTACAAGCTGGAGACTCAGGAAAACTAGTGTTCTAATTTAAAAATGGATGTCCCAGTTCAGGAAGAGAAAGATATTTTTTCCATCCTCTACCTTGTTGTTCTACTTGTGCCCTAAATGAATTTAATGATGCATGCTCAGGTTGGTGAGGACAGAGGTTTATTCAGACTACTGATTCCAACGCTAATCTCTTCTAGAAAAATCCTTACAGACATACCCAGAATTTTTTTTTTTTTTTGAGACGAGTTTTGCTCTTGTTGTCCAGGCTGTATAATGGCACGATCTCACCTCACTGCAACTTCTGCCTCCTGGGTTCAACAGATTCTACTGCCTCAGCTTCCTGAATAGCTGGGGTTACAGGCACCCATCACCATGCGTGGCTAATATTTTGTATTTTTAGTAAAGACAGGTTTTCACCATGTTGGCCACGCTGGTCTCAAACTCCTGACCTCAGTTGATCCACCTGCCTTGGCCTCCCAAAATGCTGGGATTACAGCAGTGAGCCACCGCACCCAGCCAGAAGTAATGTTTTAACAGCGGTGTGGGAATCTCTTAGCATGATCATGTTGACACATAAAATTAACCATCACAAGCTAAAGAAATGATTAAGTCATAGGAGAGAAAAAATTTTAAAAATAATATGAAACTGAAAGAAAGGTGGCCTTTTAGACAGCTATCTATTCGTCAGTAAATCAGTTGACTGAAGTCTAGAATATCTCTAAATTTTCTTTCTACTCTAAATTCCTGAACTTCATTTAATTATATGACATTATACTCTCTTTCTCACAAAGATTTTTGTCTTTTCCTATTCGTCCTAGAAAATATTTTAAGTTGCTAAAATAAATTAATCTGATTTTTGTTATTATTACAAATCATTAAACCTAATTTTAAATCCTATTTGTTTAAAAAGACTATGACAAATACATAAGACTGTATGAGACATTTTTGCATGCCAAAGAAGAAACTTCATTGTATACATGTACATGTGTGTAAGTGCATGCTCATGTTTAGGGCACTGCCAATGGTTCAGAGGATTACTTGGGTGTAGCTCTCAGAAATGAAGCCAGAGTTCTAAGAGGATCTAGTCACATCCTTTGCAATTTGATGGACATGATGAGTCCATTTAAACACCAAATTCTCAGAATTCCTGTCATTATCTAAAAAAAAAATAGACAATAAGATGGTCATATGGGTCAGGGATGCATAAATAAGTTTTTGTTGTTATTTTAATGAGTGACTACCCTTTTGTTAGAATTAAAAACATAAACAATTTTGTCATAATTTTCTTTGAAAACTTTGGAGTTTTGAAAATAATAATCTTTTTAATCACTGTTGAATTACAAGACAATTTTGCACATGGTGGTGTCATATTAAAATGGAATAAAATGATAATTATTGCAAATTACTTCATGATTAACACAATAATGTAGAAGGAACTGGCAACAATATAGCAATAATTTAATTTTTATTTGAATTCTTATAATTTTTTATATTAATATGATACTTTATTTAACCTTACTGTAGGTTCTCATTTGAGCTTGGAAATCAGTGGGTTCAGTAAAATCAGTGCATACAAATTAATAGAAATTACTTTAATGTAAATATGCACCCTCTGTGTGACCTACCAGCTAGACTATTACAACTGAATTGAACAGCCCCAGTAGATTTCTAATTAGTATGTTAAACCAGAATTTTATTATCTTCATCCTCTGAATGCCTACATGGACATGTTGTTTATATAGTGGCTTGCCAGCATCTTACAAAGAAGAAGCCAATTTGAGCAAAGCATTACGACGCACTAAATGTGGTTACATGAACTCGTCTGAGAATTTTCATAAACAATGAAATTTTATTAAAATGAATCTTTGTAAGTAAGGGATTATAAATATTGTTGAATTTGCCAGCTGATTAGGCTATGATTAATGTAATTGTTTTAGAGCAAATACAAATAATTTCAATTTGCATTTAACATACAAATATTCATTCTTAAAGATATCTTACTGTTTCATCATTCTTTAGTTAACTTTAAGATAAGTACTTCCAGAAGTAGATGGAAGAATAGGTATCATGCCTTTTCTTTCCCACAGAACGAGGCACAGAGGAAAAAAAATATGTTTAATTGTTGAAGGCAGTTTTCTGACTGCAAAAATGTGCTAATAGATAGTAAAGCTAATAGTAAAAAGCAAGACTAAATACACTGCGGTGCTTTAACAATAGTGGTATCCATTCTTTTTTGACTGACATACACCTCTAATAATCACATTTTTAAAAAATTACTAATCCACTTCATCTTGAATCCACTTACCTTCTCCTTTCTTCTTTGAGCAAAATGCAAATTGAAATAAAATTATTTTATTGCATTGGAAGAATATTTTCTACATAAGCTAAAATTTAAAACCAATTTTTACAATGACTGGCTATCCCTCTTTATCATATAGGCTAAAGAAAAACAAACTTGTAAAAAAATAAGTAAACTGCAAATATAAACTTCAATTCAGCTCAAACACTAAATTTCAAAAACTGCCTCTTGTGATTAGAATGCAAAAAGGATATTTTGAATTTGTTTTTGACCTGGCAATGCACATATTATCAATGACAGTCAATTCTAAAATCACTTCTAATGGAAATATATAAGGAAAATGTTTTCTCATAAGAGTATTTATTAATAAGTGGAATCCATGCTCTAATCACAGCTCTCATTTTCCAACACAGACTTTTATAAGGCAATATTAATTTTTTTCACTATTCCCTGAGTTGAATTCAAGTCACACCAATTCCTATATATTTTAAATAACAGGTCATCAACGACTAGACCTAGGTCTTAGAAATAAGCCATGACATGATAAGGAATGTATTTTTAAGAATTAAGATCTTTATTTGTTGAGTTTCTGCTGGGTTTTGGTATCAGGATGATGTTGGTCTCATAAGTATGAGTCTTTAATTTGGTCTTTTAAGTATGACTTTAAGTATAAGGAAAATGAAAATAAAGTCATAATAATTCTATGCAAACCTCCATGTCATATATAATTTTCTGATTACAGAATAATTGTGATTATAATGTATAGTTTCTTTAATCTACAATACTTTTAATTTGAAGTATACTCTAATCTCCATAAAAATGAAAATGTTTTCAGTTTCTGTGAAACTGGTTTCACTTAGTGAACACACTGAATTCTTTATATGCTAGGAAGAGTAAGTTCAATTTAATGTTTTGATATGTGATATGTTCTTATACCAATGTCAGATGTTACAGTAGTGCTACCTTTTCTTTGCCTTTGCGTTACTTGAAACTATAAAGACAAATTTGAAATTTGCTTAATTATTATTTTTACATTGCTGTTACCTTAAATGTAAAATATAGCAGCCTTATTTATTACTGGTTCTAGTACTGAATGATTAATTGAAATTCCTTGATTGTGGTTTGATTGTCTCTTTGTATTTAAGAAACATGAAAAAAATTCATGTTACCACTCATTTTCTTGTTTATTTCATAAAGAGTCTTTTTAATTTTTAGTATTCTACTTAAAATTTTAAATTGTTATGCCATTTTCATGCAGTACATAAACATGGTCTAATCTAAGTGAACAATAAATAAATATGTAGAATGAAAAAATAATCATTTTTTGAAGTTTTTACGGTAATCTAGAAAAGGGTTCAGCAAACTTTTCTGTAGAGGTCAAAATAGCAAATAGTTTAGGCTTTTTGAGCTTTAATACAATTTCTCATCCCAAAACAGCCATAGACAATAAGTAAAGGCATGGGGATGGCTGTGCTCCAATAAAACTTTATTTACAAAAATAGGCAGTGGGCCTGTTGTGGACTAGGGCTATTCGTTTGCTAACCTCTTACTGCTAATATTATAATTTAATTACTATTTAAAATTACTTTATTAGTTTTTTCCTTTTAACATACATGGTAATTTCCCATGCCAAAAATATATTTAATACAGATATATATAACCTGGAATTTATCAATAGGAAAAATGAATTTTAACTAATAAATTTACAAAAATTTTTTCCTGAGAAATATATCTGGACAAAAGCATGTATAGTTTTATATTTTATTATAGTTTAGACTGTAAACATTACAATTGACTTCATTTGGCACATTATAACCATGAAATACTAAATTTTAGAAGAGCCAAGCACCAATTAAAAGTGAAATGAAAAAGATACATATAAGACCTACTTCTAATAAATTCAGTCGACACAAATAATCCCTAAATTTAGGTGTGACTGTCTAGCTAAGTTTCCAGGCTATTGTCTGTCATGTTTATGTTTATTTTTATTGGCTAGCTATGAGTTAGATTTCTGTTTCTTTTAAATAGTTTATAATTTCGTTTTGCAGGTAGTTACTTTTAGATCAGCTTGTTTGGGTAAGTCAAAATAGATTTCACCATAGGCTAATTGACACCTCCTACTAAAGCATGGTCTTCTTGGGTTTTTATTAATATCTCCAGGTATTCAATGTATCTCTCCACTTTGGCTGGTGAAAATCTGAACATCTCCAGTGCCCACATAATCTTAGAAAATTGTTTAGTTTGTAGTCTCCTGACAACAGTTCTTACTTTGACCTCATCCAGTTTTACCATTATCTTTGTCCAGATTAGTATTTAAGGGAAGACTCACAAGAGACTTCATGCAAATTTCTGAAGCTTTTTCTCAATTATAATTCTTGTGTCTCCAGTACTCTGCTTTGCAAATTTCAGTCTTCTTAGCTTCCTTATACTTATTTAGATCTCTGTTTTTTACCTAATCAAGACTTTCTAGGCTCCCCCTCCATGTCAAAAGAAGTAATTGCTTCACAGCAGAAAATCCACATTTGTAGGTTTCTCTCATATACTTTCCTTCTTTCATGGATCACAGTTGGGCAATGATTATTGCACAATAATTGAAAACTATTATTTCATATGTTTAGAAAAACTTTTATGGTTGTGTACAGTGAGAGGAGAAGTCTAATACCAATTTCTCCTTAATAAGTGAAAACAGGTAACAATTTTTGTGACTTAATACAATAAATCTACTTATTTTATGCTGGGCTTATATTGGAGATTTGACAGTTTTGTTTTGAAAATTTGAGCTCTTGCTCATCTTTTCCTTCATATTGAATATCATCTGAATTGTAACCAAAAGTAGTCAGCAGTAACAGCAAAGATGTCCTAAAATTTTATTTTCTTTATTTAAAAAAACAGGATTATTCTTTCAAATACATAAGCATGTATATAAAATTTGTTGTTTGGACCCACATTGTGGAACTTAAACATTGGGGCTTAAGAAATTTTAAGGTTCAGTTTTACCAAAGGACATGTCAGTCATACAAGCAAATCTCTAAGATTGTCTGCCTTTCAATATAAATGATATTAAAGAGCTTTCAGGGTGAATTGGAACTAGAGAACCACATCTTGAAATGGCAGAGTAAATTAACTTATTAGATGGAACACTTTCTATTTGACATTGAGATGGGAAACATTAGTGCCATTAATGTTAAGGTATTTTTCCTTGCAAAAATTAGACACCACCAAAAGATGTTTCTTAAAGAAACTCCTAAATCCAATTATCACAGATCAAGCCAAAAGCACAAAAATCAGTGTTTTTCTTATTCATTGCTATCATAGATTGTCAACAGCAAAGAATATTCCAGAATTAACAGTAATAAATTGTTTCAGAGTGAAATTTAAAACAAAATAAGAATATAACTTTTTCTATTCCATTTGGTGTTTAGAATTTAGAGCTGAAATTTGATATTTTAACAGTTTTTCTTTACTCTGATAATGACTGTATTTTTATTCTACAGACTTTGAAAAATTGTTATTAAACTGAGAGCCATATGGTCACAAGTTATCACAGTGCCCCATCTTGTCAGACCTCAAATAGCTTTAAGCAGTAAAGAAATGCATATTACACATATGCTGTGGTGGCAGAAAATAGCTAGTTATCTTCAAAGCCAGTTTCCATTTTCTGAGTACACAGCTAAATCAACTTTCTCAGCTTATTTTGCAGTTAGGTGCGTCTAGGTAGTCTTTGACTGTTGCAATGTGGGAGTAGGTAACGTAAATCTCTGTAGACTTGGCCATAATAATCTTCTTCATGATCCTCCCTTCTCTCTCCTTTCACCATATTCTGCTATTAAAGAAAACTCCAAAAATATAGAGCAGGCAGCCTCACAGTAGGAGAAGAGCAAGGGTAACTGAGTAAGCCCTGTTCACCCTCCCTTCCACAGATTCGACTTTATCTGCACGAGAAATAAACTTTGTGTTATGACATTGAGATTTTGAAATTATATTTTATGGTATTGCCTTGACTAATACAGATTTATAAATTCGAACCATGAAGACACTGATATGGTAAGTTATAAAGAAGGAGATCCACATGATGGGGTACAAAACATTGAGTTTGCTGAACCCAGTGCACTGACCCTACAGCTCAAGGGACAATGGTTGGAAATAGTCAAATGGTGATGTGTGGCTTTTACTTTCTGGTTTTGGCAATGTATTTCATGAAGTAGGTATGTTTAAGCAAAATTGCCTGGTTTTCAGAGATCAAAGCTATTAGTAAGCATTGACAGAAAGGATGCCTTGCAGGCTTGTAAAGGCCAACTGCTACTGAAACTGAAGTAGCAAGAATATAAAATGAAAGAAGTTTTGAGCTACAATATCACATAGAACTTCTTCATAGAACAAAGAAATTTGCTGTTGGCCATCCACAATCGCAAAGCAGAAAAACATTCTGCAATACAGGAAAGACCAGCTATGGGTATGATATTCCCCTCAAGTACCATACCCAATTCCTTCATTACCCCATTAAATGAAAGAAACATCAGGGCAAGGAATCAGAAAGATAAAGCAAAGACAATCATGTTAAGGAAAAAATCTAGGTGCAGTTACTGGCACATGCAAATGCATTGAAATATATCAGAAACGAATTACAAATAGTTGAGGAAATTGTAACATGTACAAAAGCACACACTCAGGCGTGCATGCACACACACACACTTACAAGCCCAGAGCAAATATCTTGAATTGTTTGAAATTCAGTAAAACTCCGAACCCCCAAACTTGCTTAAATAGGAAACTAGCTGTGAATACTGGAATACTCTCAGGTGATTATATCCCCTAACACCTATTACAACATGTCCATGGAGGATAATGGGCAAGGAAGAGGTTCTCAGAGATCAGAACTGTAGAATAATCAAGGAACTCTCAATAGTTCCAGGGGAGGAACCTGCAAAGTGCCTGATGTATTACTCTGTTTTGCATTGCTATGAAGGAATACCTGAGACTAGATAATTTATAAAGAAAAGAAGTTGATTTGGGCTCCAGTTTCTGCAGACTGTAGAAGAAGCATGGCGCCAGTATCCGTTTCTGGTGAGGTTCTCAAAAGGATTTTACTCATGGTAGAAGGTGAATGGGGAGCAGACATGTCACATGAGAGAGAAGGAAATACCAGTCTCCTTTAAACAACCAGCTTTCTGGTGAACAACCAGAGCAAGAACTCACTCATTACCATGGAGATGGCAGGACGCCATTCATGAAGGATCTGTTCTCATGACCCAAACAACTCCCACTGGCCTACCTCAAACACTGGAGGTTACATTTCAAAAAAAACCATGAGAGCCGTGCATCCAAATTATATCATCGGCCTAGCAGAATATCAGAATTGATAGAGACCAGGGACTACTTAGGGTTTCCCCTTCTCCTTTCTGAGTAGGAGTGTTTATTGCAATTTTCCTATTCCTGTTCCACTATTTAATACTGTGTGTCAGGGGAAAGAGATAATTTAAGATGTCATTAGACCTTACAGAAGGACATCTCGACTGCATGATCTCTTAGGAAGAATGGCATGTCATATTCTGGAATTTTTCTCAATGCCTTGACTAGTTGGGGCTTTGTATTGTTTTACTTGGGAAAGAAGTGAGTTTTGTGTGACTATGTGAGGGAGGAGAAATGAACAGGCAATTGGTGATCATAAGGGCCGACTGTGATAGAGAATATCTTGTTGTTCACCAAGCAGCGTTCTTTTTCCTCCAGGGCACAGAGCCGTAATCCTTTTCCTGTCTTCTCTTGGGGTTCAGTGTGGCCATATATTAAATTGTGAAGAGGGAAGGTGGGTGTAATTTATAAATATCGTCTCTCCAACCCCTGGGAGAATAGAGAAAACTGTGAAGGTGTAGAGAAAGGCTGTGGTGTTAAATCCTTCAAATATCACAGCTAACAGATGACAGCACCTCATGATACTTTAATACATATAAGCACATACACATCCTTTATATTCTCACACAAAGCAATGTAGGAATAGAGGCAAATATCATGGTAATTCAAGGGCTTATCTTTGATATCAAACATTTCTGAAGATAGAATGCAACTTAATAAGAGAAAATTCAGGAAGTTATAAACCTAATATTAATGACTATCTTTAAGTGATCTATGTGCTAATCACTAGTTTATTCATTTATTCAACAATATGTAAATAAGGACTTACTACTTTTGCTGTGCTAGCCACTGCAAATGGAGAGCTGAACAACACAGACAAAAGTCTTGCTCTTATGTTGTCCGTGTCTTTTGTAGGCATCATGATAAAATGAGATAGGAGTGATAGCCAAAGGCTAAATAATTTGCTGAAACTCACACAACTTACAAGTGGTTAAACCCCTACATCTTTGACTCTAAAGCTTTTTGTAATTTCATATATTTGAACATTTCAAATTAAATACTGGCTTATACTTGTCTAAAAATTGCCTCATGTATTTTTTGGAATGAATCGCATGGTCCATTCCACAGGTCCAGTCTTTAACATTACTACACTGTAATGTTTGATACAAATCTTTCCTGTGAGAACTTGATACATTTAAGTCACAGAGTATATCTCAGGCCATAATAATCTTCTAAGAACATAATTTTACTTATCTATCATCCACATAATTTATATTACATCTAAGTGGTTTTGAATTATCTAGATAATTATTTCGTTTTTTCCTTCGTGCTTAACATTTGATCAACTTTGGAACCAGTTGTTAAGCTAAAGCAGAAGCAGCCATAAACATAAATATATGAAAATCACTGGTAAGTCTTTGTCATTCACTGTATATAGATTACCTACTTTGAAATCAATTCCATGTATCACTGTAAAATCTTGTGTGAATATTGTCTCATACCGTAAGAAAGTGGTTGAATATAACATGTAGCAAAGTGTGAACTATAAATTAGGAAATAAAATCTTGATTGATTTTCCAGTGTAATCCAATTGTGAATACAAGCAAATTAAGGAATTTTATAGACTTTGGCTCCACAGCAGACTGTGGTGAATGGAGTTTCCCCTTGACTTTCAGTTCCTTGTGTAAAGCTTTTAGAGTTCATATCCTCATGTCAGATTTGACAAATGGTACGCTGAATGAAGCCCTCAGATTACAAATGAGAAGTTATTACTCCATGAGCAATTTGATGAGCTTAGAGAAATGTCACACATCCCTTTTTGTCTGTATATCCAGAGAAACTAATTAGTGAAAAGGTTTCCGGAATTACAGTAATCTGTGAATGTAGTTATTTTTAATATAAAACCTTGGTGATTTCAGTTTCAGTTTGCAATTATTTTTCAATTAACAGGTAAGTATGATCAACTCTAGAGTTTCACCATTGCTCATATTTTGCTTAGTCTCTACTACAAAATGAAAATATTTTGAATAAAATGCTCTTAAAAATAAAGAAAATGCCACCTAAAAAACATTTATATAATTTCTGATATTTTAAAATCTTGGTTTCCATTTAATTGTTGCATAAGCAAAATTATAAAACAAATAACATATGTATAGTATAGGTCACCTTGATTATTGTGTGTTTTATTAATCCATGGAAGAAATACCTTTTTAAAGGTATTATTTTAGAACAATATTCAACCTAATATTTTTAAAGTTAATAATTTATCGTTCCATTCTGTATTGGTTTTCTGTTGCTGTTGTAAAAAATTATCACAAATTTAGTGGCTTAATGCAACACAAATTTCTTATTTAACAGTTTTCTGAAAGTCAGCTGTTTAAAATAGGTCACAGGGATGCATTCCTTCTGGAATCGGAAAACCTGTTTCCTTGGCTTTTCCAGCTTTTAGAGGCTGCCAGCTTTCCTTCGCTTATGGCCCTGAATAAGTCTGACCTTTGCTTCCATTGTCACATTTCCTTCTCTCTTTTATGATTACACTGGCCTTACCCAGATAATACAGAATAATCCCCCCATCTCAAGATGATTAACTTAATTGCATTTGTAAAGTCCTTTTGCAGTGTAAAGCAACATATTCATGGGTTTCAGGATCAGGACATGGACATATCTTGGTGACACTGCACAGCCTACTACACCTTTGATTTGTGAGATATAGATGTGTGTGTGTATGTCTGTGTGTGTGTGTCTGTGTATATAATTTCTAATTGTCAGTTATATCCCTATGAAACCAGATAACTTTTAAAAAGAAGAAAGAAAAGGGACTCTGGTATTATCTTTAAACGCTTGAGGAAATATCATTTGAAAGTAGGAGTGAACTTGTTTTGTGTATCTCCATAGTTAGAATCAATACATGTAAAGTACAGGAAGTTAGACTTTGACTCAAAATAAGAACTCTTTGAAGATCAAAAGCATCCAAAAGAGAAATGGACTTCTTCAGGAGGAAGGAAAGTAAATAAAAGAGGAGAAGTATTTGGTTATGTGATCATAGAGAAGCCTCACACATCAGACGTGTGTCTGAACTAGATGATCATTATTTTCTACGTATGTGATTCAGGAAAATCTTCCTAGAAGGAGTTGCAGTTGGGATTCATATGGAAGGGTAAGTATTAATAGGATTTAGCTATCTTTAACTTAGGAGAGGATACATCAAATTGAATGAAAAGCGTGAGCCAAATGGAAGTGGGTGGGTGTGTTTGTTTAACAAATTCTCATGACAGAGCCTTCTGTTTGAGTTGAAGTGTGCACTGTAGTATTCAAGCCTGTCTGAGAATGTCTGAAGAAGTATTGGACTAAGTCTGCTATGTGTCTATTGTTTATTCACCAGAGAAACCGAGAATTCTCCTGGAAAATGAATTAAAACTATGGTTTCTCTGAAGTAACTGAGACAATTAGAGAAGCTGATATAAATTATTCCCTCAGCTATTCAAATTTATTTCCCAATAATCCAAGGGGTTCTAGTGTTTCTATAGAGTAGAGGTTCGAGGATAAGTATCCTTCACTTTGTTTTATATTTCTGTGTGAAAAACAGCAATTGATGGAACATCAAAGAAGAGTGAATTCTCTTGGTGAATTGGATGAGGTATTAAGCAGAGAGAAAATCTAGTCTCTTCCTTGTATCACCTTCTCTTTGTGTCTATTTACATCAGAAATCAGACATTCCATTTTGTTTTCCCATGTCATATTTTACAGACAAGTCCCCATAGGAGGGAGCCCTTGGTCTACTGGTACTACCAATGTCAAGCTGAATAATTATTCCTTATTCTGGGGTTCAGTATTAAGAAATTTATTGTTTCCATAGATCTAAGTTGGCTTTTTCAGTATCAACCTTATCAGTAATAAAAAAGTAACTGGGCTCCATATTCTGACTCACTTTCATCTTCTCAGTTGCTTCAGAATTTGGGAAGGAGGAAAGAGGAATTGTTTATTAGCCTCCTTCAGACAGCAGTAGTGAACAAGTTAGAGAAATAATGATCTGTTACTGTTAGTTTAATGCTTTATGCAACTTGTAAGGTCTCAGTAAAATTGCTCAGTTTGTTTTATTTTTCTTCATTCTTACCTAAAAACAAAAAGACAATATTGCTATATAGTATTTGAAATTATTGAGATTTTAGGTGTTTTCAAAGCCAACACATAGAACATATACAGATATTTTTAAAAATTATTTTTAAATTTTATTTATTATACTTTAATTTCTGGGGTACATGTGCAGAACATGCAGATTTGTTACATAGGTAAACATGTGGCATGGTGGTTTGCTGCATCCATCACCCCATCATCTACATTAGGTATTTCTCCTAATGCTATCCTTCCCTAATCCCCCCACCCCATGCTATCCCTCCCCTTGCCCCCCAACCCCCATTCAACCCAAATGCCCATCAATGATAGATCTGGATAAAGAAAATGTGGCACATATACACCATGGAATACTATACAGCCATAAAACAGGATGAGTTCATGTCCTTTGCAGGTACATGGATGAAGCTGGAAACCATCATTCTTAGCAAACTGACACAAGAACAAAAAACCAAACACCACATGTTCTCACTCATAAGTGGGGGTTGAACAATGAGAACACATTGGCACAGGGAAGGGAACATTTTACACCAGGGCCTGTCTGTGACACTGTTCACAATAGCAAATACTTTGAACCAATACAGATAATTTTTATCTAAAATTAATCCAGTAAACAACCCAAATATCCTCAATTGTGGAATGGATAAATAATAGTGGAAATGAGCAAACTATAGTTACACACAACAACCTAGATGAATATCAAAAGCATAATGTTAAGGAAGCAAGACACAGAGAATATAGTTTCAATTTATTTTTAAAAAGCAAAAATGGGCAGAACTAAACTATATTGTTTAAGGAATATATAGGTATTACAACAATATAAAAAGCAAGGGAATTATAACAAAAATTTATAATAATTCTGGGGGCAAATGAGACATTGAAAATGAGGAGGAGCATATGGTGGGTATCTAGGGTTCTGGCAATGCACTAATTCTTGACCTAAGAGGTAGTTACATGGACATATATCATCTTTTAATCTTGTCTCACAATCCAGACAAACCTATTATTTGTCCTCTCTTTTCACTTTTATCCTCCTTAAATTCTACCAGCATGCTATTCAGCAATACCTGTTAGAAATTATAATTTTCTCTTTGTTTAGATTTATAAGGAGGAGGAGTTTATATCCACAATCTTTTCTCTTTTTTCCGGAGTAAGTCCTATTTCTTTGAGATAGCAGTATACATCAGGGAGATGGAAAATTAAATGTCTTACTGCTTTTACTTCTGTTTTTTTTTTTTTTTCCTTTTCCACCTTTCCCTCTCTTTCTTCCATCCTTTCTTTGCTACCATTCTGTGACCTTGTCTTTTAACTTTGGTTGATTTATTCTAGGAATTTAATAGCTATATTTTCATAATGGAAATAACTTATTTTTAGATTCTCTGGAGTTTCACTGTGAGAAACAGATAAAATGAATTTATAAGTACATAAGACTAAAATCAATTCACTATGGCATAATAAGTAAACACACCAAAAATCTGAGAACCTGGTGGACAGTCAGAAAAAGCACAGATTAAAAAAATGAACCCCACAGCCATATTTTCTTTCTACACAGAATTTTAGGGAAATGTTAATATGCCATATATACTGGTTGTACCCTATTATTTGCTCTAAAATATATTACAATAATATTAATAGGGTCTCTATGGCAAAGAGACAATTGGTTTAATGATTCATCTTTAGGATTTAGACTCTGAATGAGAAAGAAGTTGTAAGATGATTTTCCAAAATAGTCTTGATTAGGTGAGAAGGGGTGTGTGTGTGTGTGTGTGTGTATTTTGTGTGTATGTGTAAATGACAGTGAAAATGAAGACTTCTTGAGGTTCTTTAAATAGTCATTATTCTGGTATGGTAATTTACTTTACAATAAAAAGCCTTTGGGCCAAAATAATCATTTGAAAAAAACTAATGAGATATATAATAACTTTATAAATTAAAATTATAGGATAGTACCCAATTCTTATATTTTCCACAGCTATTATGGTGACAATATTAAATGGCACACTGTAATATTACATATTTATTGATCACAGTTTTTCTGTGTGGAAATGCAAACAGATATTTTTTAAAATCACATTTAAGGGATTTTAAAATTTCAAAAAATATATTTTGTAATCTGAAATATTTTGTTGCTAAATTATGTATAAATCATTGTAAGGTAAACTTAGCACAAATATTTATAAAATGATATCTAATTATTTATTAAATTAAAAATATTTTAGTGCTAAGAATAGTAGTTACAATTTTAGCATCCCAGACATAGTTTTAATAAGTTAGGAGAAAATAATATTATATTTCAAATGTGTATATGTATTAAATTATAGGCATTTTTAAACTAATAGTTTATCATAACTGAAAGAATACTAAACATATTGAAAAGCATTGTTAGCATTACTTTTTCATTCAATTTTGACAAGTAGGATATGTATCTTGTACAAGACATTCTACAACTATAAAATTGAATTTAAGCATTGGAAAAATAAAAAAGTAAAAATACTTTAAAGAAAAGCCATATGATTAAAGTGATACTTCTAAACATAATTTTTGGCCCTAGAGTGAGTGTAAAAAAAGTATTGCCTAGCAATAGCAGTGGCTGAAGGTGCTATTAAAATTGGAAATATCAAATTTGTCCTTTTATAATTAATAGTTTTTTAAATTATGTATGGAATAATTCACCCAAACTCTACAGAAATATAGGCAAAATAACTTGATATCTCAAACAACATCTGCCTAATGTTTCTCTTCTTCCCTTATCACAGGACTGGTCACTGACCAAGATAGACTACTCAAATTGGACTCCTAAAGTAAGTGTAGACAATTTTCCTGTTCTATTTCCTAGAATAACTACTAATATTGTTTGAGGTTCAAAAAAAGCTTACTAAATGTTAGGTAATATTTTAGGAAATTAAAAGGAATATCTTGGTTTCTATTTTCTAAAACATGTGCCATACAATTAAAAAAACCTAATAGAATATTTCTTATAGCAATTGATGTAATTAGACCCCTGTAGCTGAAAGTCACAAATATGATTAATGCACTGTTGATATCTGAGATATTACTCAATATAATCATATTTTATATAACTGATTAATATAAAAGAATAGCAAAGACTAATAAATTTCTAAGTGTAAACTCAAAATTTTATGAGCTGTTTAAATTATATTAATAAGATGAATAGGAATAAAAACAAAGCATTAATAAAAGCCGATTTATTTAAAGTAGGTACAGAATGTTAAGCATACAGTTAATAACAATATTTTAACAACTTGTTACAAAAAACATTAACCGTTCTATACTTTTTTGAAATAAATTATGAGGCATCTGGAAAGAGTATAATCTCACTGAAAGTGACCCACTGAATATTGAATTCAAACTCCATGCCAATGTTCTTTGGAAACAACATCAAACATTTAGAAAATATATATTACATATTATTTATGGTTATAAACATCATCACTGGTGTCACTTTTCCATTTCCATCTCCTAAATCACACTACTTTTAAATTAATGATTCTGCTCTCTTAGTTTAGCATATTCATTTATTTTATGATTTATTCTTTCATGGAGATGTGCTGAGAAAAAATTTTAAAAGCAAAATTAATTCAAAATAACCATTTAGAAAAAATGTTGTATTACGTATATTATATCCATATTTGTCATTTTAAGATTTTCTTTCTTCAAACATTTTTCTCTTCCTGACAGTAATATGTGTTTACTCTGAAAATTTGAAAAAATATAAATATAAAAAAAAATAAAAGTTACACTAACACTTCAGTAGTATCTTACTTCAGGGAGTACCATCCTTTACATTTTGAAAAATATCTGTCAGTATTTTACATGGACATCCAAGTATACATTTTATTATATACATTATTTTGAAATAGATAATTGTAATATACTTATTATTTTATAAAATTCCTAATGTCCTCATGATATGAAATATTTGTCAATAATATTCTTTGATAACTAAATAGTGGTTTATTGTATGAATGAATCATATATTATAATAAAGTTATCCTAATTCCTCTCATTGGACAAATAAGTGATTTCTTTTTTAAAAAATTATTAACAACTTTAATGAATATTCTTGATACCAAATATTTTTGTACCTGCATGATTTTCTTAAAAGTATATATTTTTATACATATGAAGTCAATAATCTAGGGAATGGCAGTTGTAACCTTTTCCAAATCTATTGCCGAATTGTTTATTCCCAATGCAATGCTGGTCTTTACACATACCAATTGGTAAGTACAGTGTTTGTTTCCTTGTAATGCAGCTATGCTGTGGATTATCTCTTTTATTCTTAACATGTAAATACTGATTGTGTAGAACTTATTTTTGTATAAAATGTGAGGTTGCCCTTTCATGTAATTTTTTCTAAAATATTTTACTTGTCCTTATGCCATTTATTAAATTATCTATTCTTTTCACCCTTATTTGAAATGCTAATTTATCTTGAGTTAAATTTTTTAACATTTGATTCTGGGTGTCTATTTCATTGGTCCATTTGTACATAAAATTCAATATGGTTATCTCTAATGTATTCCTTCTTCAAACTCTCATGCAGCATGCTACTAATCCTATCATATCATTTATCCCCACAGTATTGTAATTTTGTATTTTTCTACTGCTTCACATTACTGTCTGTAGTGTGCATTTTACTAGCACATGAAGCAAATTAGTCATAAAATATTTTTATTGAATTTTAATATCTGAGAAGTAAAGACTCTATAAGCCCTTCTTCCAAATTTTGTAAGGTTTAAAATTTTTTCTTATTTATTTTTCAAATTTCAGTATTATTTTGTTAAGCATCTTTCCTGAAAGCTCAGTGCAGTTTTTCCTGGCATAATATTAAGTGTATAAATTAATTTGAGAAAAATGTATGACTTTCAATATTAGTTTTTTTCATCCAGAAAAGTTGAATGCATATGTATTTGAGACTTCATTTATACTTCTCACTAAAATTTAGCATTTTTCTTCATAGATGTTCTATTTGTTCCTTTTGAAGTTTATCATTTGGTACTTATTATTTTATATGTGAAATGGTTTTCCGTTAAATTTCTCTAGTATATTGAATTCTTATTAATTGCTAGTATATTGAATTCTTATTAATTTTCACAGTTTTATATTTTCATGTGGTTTACAAATATAATTATATCTTAAGTACATTTTTTACATTTATATCATGTTTCTGATACTGATTATTATAATTTACTTTTATTGCCTTATATAGGCTAGTATTTACAGAACAGTATTGAATATCATTAATTGCATTATTTTTGTTGTGCTACTTTTTGTGAAAATGACTGTAATATTTCATTATGACATTGAAAATTGGTTCTTTGCTTGAGATAACATTTTTATCATACTAAAGAAGTTTTATTGTATTCCTGGTTTACAGAGACCTTTCTCCAAATAAAGTCAGTAGAGTTTGAATCAATATATTCTCTGCTTATTATAAGTATTTGATACTACTACAGAAGTTGATATAGTCCTTCTATGAAAATGTCTTTCTATCCTCATAGAGAGGAGAAAGAACAAAGTAGAAGGATCATAGAGGTCAATGGCTCTTTCTCCAAGGGAAGCAATCAGTGTCTTAACAGCCCTCTGATCTCGTGGTATACAGGGCTTCTGAAGTGAAGCTTACCATTTCTTCCATTACATTATCTGAAATTTTGCTGCTTCAAAGTTTTTGAATACTTCAAGTCCCTTTTCATATGTCATCCTTAATAACGTGAACAATGTATACTAATTAGTCTAGTACAATATGTTCTGTTTTATATGAAAATTAAAAGACTTTAGAAAAGACAGGAGACAGAGAAGGGCATGAATATCAAGGAAGGAGCTGTAATTCAGGATAAGATTTGAGTTGGAATGGCAATTAAGCACCCAATACAAGTCTGAATTACATTAATGATCCTTTCAGTGCCCCTTTAGTCTTTATTGGTCCATCTCTGCAATACATGAACTTCTGCATTTATTACTTTTTTTTCCCCCTTAGGTAGTGTACTTTAGTGACAAAACAAAAAGGCATTTCCATCATCTGTGATATTTTTTCATTCATTCATTTACCAAATATATTTGAAAATTCACATGTGCCCAGGTTGTTGACTTTGAGGAAATGATGATGGAGTTAGAGGAAATTCTTAAAGTTAAAACTTAGTTTCTACTGGATAAATTACAGACAAAATATTATAAAAATATGGAAGAGAATTTGGATAATGCGGTGTGATACAAAAAATAAAACAATATAATATGATAGAATGTAACTGGAAGACTATTTTAGATTCATGAGAAAGGAATAACTCTAGGGAGGAGAGTCTAAAATTCCACCATGAAAGAGATTTATTTGATTAATACATTAGCCTCTTGTTAATAGTTCTGGTCAGTGTAAGATGTAAACCTAGAATAAGCTCATACCAATTTCTACTAGGCAATCAAAGGGTAGAGCTAATTTGGGATAAATCTTGGTGGGCAAAAATAGGGGACCCTGAAAGCAGGAAGACAAAATAAATAAAGGGGTAGGGAGTACAAAAAGAACAAGGAAGAAAAATTTTAACTATTTCAAAATTTACCTCAGAGCTGACATTCAGCAAAACTTCAAATGTCAACATGGTTACAATGTGATTAGCAGAGTTTTTGCACATTTCAGCCGTTTAGGATGTATGGCAACAGGACCTGCAATCGTACTCTAATATGTACCATTAACAGTAACAGCCACAGGACTCCTAAAAAATGCTATCTTTATTGCTGCTGCCACAACTACTGCATACTACTGACATGGATATTGTTTTTTCTATTACTACAAGCGATAGCAAAAGCTTGTATCAAATTTTAAGAAATAAATTCTACATTTGGTGAAGAACTTCATCATTTAGAAAATATATGCCTTTCAACTTCAGTTGTCTCCCTATAATATGGAGAATTTTCTTATCTAAAGATCCTGAATTAAAAATGAATGTAGGCCAAGAGCTTCTTATGGAAAGGGTACTATGGCTTCTACAACTTCTAATTTCATCACATTTAATACAGCACTTAATATATAACCAAAGCCTAATTTATTTTTCCTGAAATGATTTTTGAAATGTTATATAATGCAATAAAACAAACAGCTATCCTTATTGTTTTGGATTAATTATTCTTTCAGATATCTGTTTATGTATAACTAAGGACTAGAGGTTTTCTTTATAATATATATAGAAAAATTTTCCGTATGTAGAGTAATTCATTCAGTATGTGATATTACTATGTAGAAAGAGTTCTATAACATTATTCACCAAGGCAAAATGTTTTCTATAATGTACATTTTGTGAAGCCTCATCTGAAAAGGCTTAATTTTGAAATTATCAGACGACATTGTATCCTCACTTCAACCTGGCCATGAGCAGTATGATATGTACTCTTATGTGGGTAGTTAAATGAGATTCAATATGGGTCAAATAATAATAACCAAATGTAAGTTTTTGCCTGTAAGATATTCTAAAACATGCTGCTCATTATTTCTCTCCTTATTTTATCCATAAAAATAAGCAATATTGAAAAACTTCTTAAAGATTATTTCTACTTTTATAGCAATGTTATATGTAAAGGCATTTTATATCAAGGTAAAATGTCCAACGTATTTCATTCTACATAATTAAGTCATTAATTAACAAATATTAATCAAACAAAATTAAACAAATGACAAATATTAATCAAACAAAATTAAACAAATGACAAGTATATTACTCTAACCTCACTTTAAAAGAGATGCTTTTCTACACTACACATTCTGTGCCTACCTATGTTTCTATGGCCACATTGCCTGAAGTGGGGTATGCCTTTCAGACTATATCCTTTGTGAAAATTACTGCAGGAATGATTTCTAATGAGAAATTCCAAACATGAGTTGGGTCAGTTCATCACTGACTTTCAACTCAAAAATTCAGAGATCATTAAAATTGTACCAATAATATTAAATATATTTGATAGAATTTTATTTCATATCTTTCATGTATGTATATGTCCCATATGTGATTATGTATCTATGTATATATACACATTCATGGGTGTATGCATGCATATGTCCATACATTCATACACTTGATTCCTATAAATACCTACTAAAATACCTAAACCCCAATTATCTTTGGAAAGAAAGACTGAAATTGATTATACATAGCAAATGAATGAATTAACTGAGAAATTTGAATCACACGTAGGAAACACACATATGCCAATTTAGAAAAACAGAAGTGCTAGAACTAAGTAAATAATGTTTTCTTATAATGATTTGTTGAATTAGTCTGGATGGTTTTACTCTTATGGAGCATTAATTATATATTTTGAAAAAATAAATACAAGGATGAATAAATGGAGACTTGACATAGCCACCACTTCAGGTAACATCTCTTGGAACACATAAAAATGTTAAGTCAATGAATAAATCATGTGAAACCAGATTTACATAGACAATAAGGTTTTATGACAGAATTTCTCTTCTTTTCTGTGTATTGTTATATTGAGACAAAAATTCAAGTTTCAACTTTGACTAAGAGGTAAAACATTTTGTACCTAGAATTTATCCCACCATGAAAAATTATCCCCCTTTTTAATAACCAAATTAGGTGCACATTATTTGGAAACAGACTGGTTCAGTCTTCATTTAATGATATATTTGCGTATCTATGATATATTGGATTAATTTTATTTCAGTAATACTAAATAGGAATTTAGTATTCTCTTCATTATAAATATATAAAATAAGTTTAAGTAGTAAATTTAGCCCTTATGACTTAATCACCAGTAAACACATCATGTATTTTTATATCACATGACAATTACAGATATTTTAGAATATATTCTGTGGTCAGCACTCTTTTGAATTACACTGATCATTGGCCACTTCACTTATCTTATTTAATGCATTAATAAAGAGGTATAGTTGTCTTAAATTTGTATTAAATGATCTTACTTATATTTCAATGTAATTGTTTTCTTTTCAATCCAGTTTATTTTATGCTTTTAAAAATGATAATCTGGAAAGATGTCCCTAAGTTTCCTCAGACTACCAAAGTTCTCAATAGCACCCACAAGTTTAAAATCTTTTGTGCCTTCCTTTCTTACCTATAACTTAGGGATAATAATATTAGGTTACTGCGAAAGTTATCATGGCTTTGGCCATTAAAAGTTTACATTTTTTAAATCAAATAATAACACCCATTTCATGGGGCTATTGTGAAGATAAAAGATAATACTAATTCATTATTCATTTCAGTTTATTACAAAGTTAATTTTACCTTCAAAAATATAATCTAATCCTTATGTACCTCTCCATTTCCACAGCTACCTCCCACTTCCAAGCTACTGTATCTTCCGTAGGAGCTACTGCTGGTTCTTAATTGACTTCATGCTAGCATTCATAAGTCCCTTTTAACTGATCCAAAGTATTCAGCCAGGAAAGCTGTTTTTTTTTTTTTTTTTTTTTCAAAAAACAATTCTGGATTATTTCAGACTTCTGATTTGTTCTCTGACATATAAAGAGTTTTAAGTTGTCATTCCTGTCCTAACAACAAGAGAAAAGATGAACAAATTGAAAATTAACGACTTTTCTGAGATCCGTCAGAGAATAGAAGTCACAGAAAAAAAACTGATGCCCCAAAAACTGGAGTGACAAGCAAATACAAAGAATCACAGCTTGCCAGATTTTAACTGCTGGAGGCATGAACAGGTAAGAATGATTAAATGGTAATTGATTAACTATTGGAGATTCAACACTGATTGGCTTGTGAGATAAAATTTCCTGGGAGTTTTCAAGTTTACGTTAAAGGTAGCCCTCATAAGTTCATGGATTTTACCTTCAGATGCCCTACCAAGTTCTCATGGCAAAGATCACAGGAAAACTCTCTTGTTTGACTAGGGGCAGGAAAAAAGTAACTATTTTGAAATGTGCTCAGGTTTGAAAGATAGCCATTTTGAAATGAACCCATAGCATTCTCTACAACAAAGACCAGACCATCAAAGGAAAAGGCTGTAAAGAGTCTTACCTGACTTGAAGAAAGGGAACTTAGCCAACTACAGCCCCCCTACTCTTTTTGTCTCATCTGAGGTGAGAAAACATACTGAGAATTACATGTTTGTGAAGGCACAGCATCAGATTAACAAATTACAGAAAGCTTTCCCTTCCTTTACACATTACCACTACATCAGCAAGGCTCTTGTATAATAAAAGTGAATTATAGTTGAAAGAATTGCAAGGCTCAGACTCTGTTTTACAAGGAGTTTCTAGAGAAACTCAAGACAATAGAAGCTATAAAAATAGACAATAGAGGAAATGGCAGTCTCTCAAATGAACAGCTACAACAAACAGTAAATGCAGTCAACCTCATAGCCAGAAAAACATAAAACCTCAAACTAAAGGCCTGTACACTTGAGTTCCTATTATTTCTGCATCATGTTTGGCTTTCTACAAGAAGAAAACACAATGTGAAGAGACAAAATAAGGCAGAGATTTTGGAATTGTCAGGCTGCAAATTTAAACAACTACAGTTAATATAGTACAGACTGCAATGAGCAAAGTGAAAAAATGCAAGGACAGATGAATAATGTAATCAAAGAGGGTAGAAATTCTAAGGAAAATGCTAGAAATAAAAAACACTTCAACAAAATGAAAAACATGGGTGTGCTCAGCAACATAGTGAACACAACAAAAGAAATAATTAATGATCTTGAAGATATATCAAGTGAAACTTCCTAAATTAAAATTCAAGGAGAAAAAAGAATAAAAACGTGAAACAGAATAGCCAAGAACCGTGGGACAGTTATTAAAATATATGTGTATGGAACAGAAAAAGACAAGAAGGAGAAAGGAGCAGAAAAAAAAAGACATGTTTGAAGTACTAATAATTCAGAATATTCTGAAATTTCTGAAGACAGAAAAACTACAAATCCAGGAATCTCAGAGAACTTCAAAAAGAATAAAACAAAAATAAAAAACCTGTGACTATCATATTTAAGGTCAGGAAATCAGAATGAGAAAGCAAGAAATTTCTTTTTTAACTGGTATTTTAAGTTCAGGAGAACCAGTGCAAGGGTATTATATAGGGAAATTTGTGTCATAAAGTTTTGTTATACGGATTATTTAATCACCCGGGCATTTAGCCAAGTACCCATTGGTTGTTTTTCCTGATCCTCTCCCTTCTCCCACCCTCCAATTTCAATGGCCTCAGTGTTTGTTGGTCCCCTTTATGTGTCCACATGTTCTAATCACTAAGCTGCCACTTAATTAGTAAGAACATGTGGTATTTGGTTTTATATTCCTTTGTTAGTTTGCTAAGGATAATTGAGATGTCAACACCTGCAGAGGTCTGTCCTGCAGACCCTGACTCAAGGAATGAAAAAATGCACTCTCACACCTGATTCAGTGATTCAAGGGCTAAGGATGGTAATCAGCTGCTTTCTAAGGGGTACTGCTGCCAATCAACTAAGACCTCCTGTACATCCACACATTTATTCAGTGAAGATTCATATTAGAGGTTCTAAGTGACCACGTTTGTGGATAATTAATATGGTTAAAAGAGTGGTTTTATAATAATAAAAGCTTTAGGTTCAGGGGCCCAGAGTAAACACTATTTTTTTTGAAAAATATATAATTTTTCTTTTTCTTTTTTATTTCATTTTAGGTTTTGGGGTACATGTGAAGAACATGCAGGATTGTTGCATAGGTACACACATGGCAGTGTGATTTGCTGCCTTCCTCCCCATGATCTATATCTGGCATTTCTCCCCATGCTGTCTCTCCCCAACTCCCCACCCCCCACTGTCCCTCCACTATTTCCCCCCGACAGACCCCAGTGTGTGATGCTCCCCTCCCTGTGTCCATGTGTTCTCATTGTTCAACACCTGCCTATGAGTGACAACATGTGGTGTTTGATTTTCTGTTCTTGTGTCAGTTTGCTGAGAATTACGGTTTCCAAGTTTATCCATGTCCCTATGAAGGACACGAACTCATCGTTTTTTATGGCTGCATAGCATTCCATGGTGTATATGTGCCACATTTTCCCTGTCCAGTCTATCATCGATGGGCATTTAGGTTGGTTCCAGGTCTTTGCTATTGTACACATTAGACAGATCAACGAGACTGAAAATTAACAAGGATATCCAGGACTTGAATTCAGACCTGGAACAAGCAAACCTAATAGACATTTACAGAACTCTCCACCCCAAATCCACAGAATATACATTCTTCTCAGCACATCACACCTACTCTGAAATTGACCACGTAATTGGAAGTAAATCACTCCTCAGCAAATGCAAAAGAACAGAAATCATAACAGTCTCTCAGACCACAGTGCAATCAAGTTAGAACTCAGAATTCAGAAACTAACTCAGAACCGCACAGCTTCATGGAAACTGAACAACTG
>CAUYLG010016346.1:0-51178 GCA_963573385.1 Cacajao melanocephalus
TTTTGCACAGACATTTGATTTCCTTTTTTTTTTTTTTTTTTTTAAAGAAAGAGAAAGAGGGAGAGAGAATAGGAGCCTTGCTCTATTGCCCAGGCTGAAATGCAATCTAAAAATAGGTATTAAAAACCTCTTTTATGCCGACAATTGTGCTTAACAACAGAGACAGGAAGGAATAAACGAAGAAAATAACAAACAGCCAACCAATATTTCATTTAAGTCTGTGAAATGCTATACAAATGCTGAAGAGTGATTTACTTCCAATTTTGTGGTCACTTTCAAAATAGGTGTAATATGATACTGAGAAAAATATATGTTCTGTGGACCTGGGGTGGAGAATTCTATAAATATTCACTGAGTTTACTTGTTCCAGGTCTGAGTTCAAGTCATAGATGTCCCTGTTAATTTTCTATCACGTTGATCCGTCCAATATTAACAATGTAGTGTCAAACTCTCCCGCTATTGTGCGGGAGTCCAAGTCTCTTTATAAGTCAATAAGAACTTGTCTTATGTATCTGGGTGCTCCTATATTGGGTGCATATATATTTATGATCATTAACTCCTATTGTTGCATTGATCCTTTTACCATTATGTAATGTCGTTCTTTGTTTCTTTTAGTCTTTGTTACGATTAAAGTCTATTTTGTCAGAGACGAAAGTTGCAACTATTTTTTTTTTTTTTTGGCTCTCCATTTGATTGGTGAATCTTCCTCCATCCCTTTGTTTTAACTCTTCGTATGTCCTTGCCTGTGAGATAGATCTGGATACAGCGTACCGATGGATTTTGACTTTTTATTCAGTTTGCCTGTCTGTGTCTTTGATTGGGGCATTTAATCCATTTAAATTTAGGATTAATATTGATATTTGTAAGTTTAATATTGTCATTTAATGCTAGCTGGCTGTTTTGCACATTAGTTGATATACATTCTTCATTATGGAGATACTCTTTACCATTTGGTAAGTTTTTAGGATGACTGATACTGGTTGTTCCTTTATGTAGTGCTTCTTTCAGAAGCTCTTGTAAAGCAGGCCTGTTGGTAACGAAATCTCTGAGTACTTGCTTGTTCGTGAAAAGTTTTATTTTTCCTTCACTTACAAAGCTTAGCCTGGCTGGATATGAGATTCTGGGTTGAAAATTCTTTTCTTTGAGGATAATAAATATTGACCCCCACTCTCTTCTAGCTTGTAGGGTTTCTGCTGAGAGATCTGCTGTTAGTTTGATAGGCTTCCCTTTATGGGTAACCTGACCTTTCTCTCTAGCTGCCCTTAGAATTTTCTCCTTTATTTCAACCCTAGTGGATCTGACGATTATGTGTCTTGGGGTTGCTCTACTAGAGGAATATCTTTGTGGTGTTCTCTGTATTACTTGGAGTTGAGTATTGTCCTGCCTTACTAGGTTAGGAAAGTTTTCCTGAATAATATCCTCAAGAATATTTTCCAGCTTGGATTCATTCTCTTCATGACGTTCAGGTACACCTATCAAACGTAAATTAGGTCTTTTCACGTAGTCCGATATTTCTTGGAGACTTTGCTCATTCCTTTTTACTCTTCTCTAATCTTGTCTTCTCGTTTCATTTCATTAAGTTGGTCTTCGACCTCTGATATCCTTTCTTCTGCTTGATCAATTCGACTGTTAAAACCTGTGCATACTTCACGGAGTTCTCGTATTGTGTTCTTCAGTTCCATTAATTCACTTATATTCCTCTCAAAATTGTCTATTCTCGTTAGCATTTCGTCAAACCTTTTTTCAAGGTTCTTAGTTTCTTTACATTGGGCTAGAATATGTTCTTTTAGCTCACAGAAGTTTCTTATTATCCACTGTCTGAAGCCTAATTCTGTTAATGGAACACACTCATTCTCCATCAGGCCTTGTTCTCTTGTTGGTGAGGAACTGTGATCCGCTGTAGAAGGAGAGACATTCTGATCTTGGGTATTCTCAGGCTTTTTACGCTGGTTTATTCCCATCATTGTGAATTTATCCACCTGTGGTCTTCCTAATTGCCGACTTTCAACGTGTTGATTCCCAGCACCTGAATCTGAGCAACGCACTGCACCGGCTAAAACAGCGGTGTTAAGATTCATGGTGCTCCTCTGCGCAGGAATCTCCAGTCTGGCTTTCCTCCTCAGTCCCTTCCTCAATCAGCTGAATGGGCGACCCTGCCTTCCCGGATCTCCAAATGTCGTCCAAAAGGGAAGCCAGTCCCATTTACTCTGCACCGAGAACCGCTGCGCCAAGGCGCCGGCAAAACCGCCTCGCCGGCCGCAAGAGTCGCGCTGGCGACCCGTGGGGCTCCTCCTCTGGGAATCTCCTGGTCCACGGGCAACAAAAATTCGTCTGAAAGTGTGGCATCCTCTCGTTCTCTGTGCTTTCACTGGGAGCTACGATCCTGAGCTGCTAGTAATCGGCCATCTTGGATCTCTCTCCCGACATTTGATTTCCTAGGAAGACACTGACAGCTGACCCCTCCAGGGTTTCCCACAATATGAGAGTTTCATTGTATAGGGAAGGCAAGATGACAAAAAGAGGCAAACTTTAAAATTCAAGCCAAAACTGTATGAAAGTATCTTCTTTGGAAGTACACATATTGGATTGACCATCATGTGAGAAAAATTTTTGAAGTTTTGTAGATGTAAATCTTAATGTGATTAATTATTATTTAAATATATTTTCAGAATCCTATGATAATAGCATTGAACAAAACAATGAAATGTGAATATGGATTACTTTGTAATTGACATTAAAATCTTAATTTTTTATTACAGAAAAATTTTAATCAACAGAAGTAACCCATCACCAATCTTAAAACATTATCTTGGCTCATCTTGTTTCATCTGTGCCCCTACCCACTCACACATCATTTTGAAGCAGATCCCAGACATAATATTGTATCATTCTCAGCATTTCAGTACTGTTTTCTAAAAGAAGATTCTTAAAAAGAAGCATAACTAGAATATAATTTTTATCGTCACACCTAAAAGGTTGGCAGTCATTCCTTAAAGCCCTCAAGTATTCAGTCATTGTTCAAATTTCCAAGTGTTTCTTAAATACCGTGATTTTTAAAACACCAAAATAGCTACTGTTAATATTTGTAATACAGAAATACGTTAAATAGTAAAGAAATTAGCAGTGAAAACATTCTTTAACATCTTGTACCTGCTTTTTGTTTTCAGTGCCTCGATATGCTCGAATGCTTAGGAATCCCCTGGGTTCAGGCTGCTGGGGAAGCTGAAGCCATGTGTGCTTACCTCAATGCTGATGGTCGTGTAGATGGCTGCCTCACCAATGACGGGGATACTTTCCTTTATGGGGCCCAGACCGTGTACAGGAATTTCACTATGAATACAAAGGTGTCTATTTTCTTTCTCTTGTTTAGTATTTGTTTACAAATTACCTTTTTTAAAGGGCTGATTAAATGAAATAATAGATGTAAAATGCTTACTCTAATGCCTTGCACATAGCAATTGCTAAATGTTTACTGTTATTAAAATCATTGCCACATAGTTTCTTGTCTTCAAAATGTGGATTTATCTCATAAGAACTTGACTTGTTTCACATGGCTTGATTCTAAATCAGTTTCAAAAATACATCACAGAATTGCATATGAAAATGTATTGCTTTGACCCTGAATTTCCAGTTTAGTATTTCATCCTCAGAAATACCTCCAAATATGCAAAGAGAGATACAGAGATGTTCACTGTAGCATTGTTAATAATTAGAAAAATTTGGCAAGCAACCCAAATGCTCATTGATAGGGACATGGTTAAATACTTTATACTTAATGATTCCCAGTTGGAGAGAGACTGCCGGGAGACATTTTGGTTGTAACAGTTCAGGCTTGGGCAAAGAGACTATATATATTTGGTGGCTTGGGGCCAACCAAACTAAACCTTCTGCCAGACATTTCTGTTATCCCTCCCAAAATGCTAATATTGGCATCCTCATTGAGAAACACTGTTTCAGAGTCTGTATGATGTAATAGAATGTGGTCATTGAAAAGGCTATTATTGACATAAAAGATGTCCAGGCATATTAATGGTGAAAAATGTCTCAATAGTATTTTTATGTAATCCTATTTTTACTTAAAAATATAATTAACAGTAAATATTAGTATATATGTTTCAAAGACAATGGCTTTTTGGAAGAATATGTACCAAGCTATTAATAATAGCTAACTTTGGGCAGTGCAATTACAGGGAATGTTTACTTTCTATAATATATATTACAACATTTTGTTTTGTAAGATGGAAATCTATATTTTTTAGATGCCAGAAAGCAATAAAATGGAAAAAATTGACTAGTATAGTTATTTTTAAGCCATTTTTGAAACTACAACTTTATTTCTATATATTGAAATGTCACATTCTGTGAAGATTCTGCTGCTTAGGATAATTTTCTTATATAAATTTTTTGGAATAATTAAACTTTTTTGGTTTTGAGTTGGAGTCTCACTCTGTTGCCCAGGCTGGAATGTGGTGGCATGATCTCGGCTCACTGCAACCTCTGCCTCCCGGATTCAAGCAATTCTCGTGCCTCAGCCTCCCAAGTAGCTGGGACTACAAGCACGTGTCACCACACCTGGCTAATTTTTTTGTATTTTTAGTAGAGATGGGGTTTTACCATGTTGGCCAGGCTGGTCTCAAACTCCTGACCTCAAGTGATCCACCTGCTTTGGCTTCTCAAGTGCTGGGATTATAGGCATGAGCCACCACGCCCATTCTGGAATAATTAAACATTTAAAGAGAACATTGACCAATTATTTTTGTAATGTTGTTTAATGTATAAATATGTATTTTTTGAAGATTAAACTAAATCTGTTCTTTGTTTAGGACCCACATGTTGACTGTTACACAATGTCATCTATCAAGAGTAAACTAGGTTTGGATAGAGATGCTCTGGTTGGATTGGCAATACTTCTTGGCTGTGATTATCTCCCAAAGGTAAGCTGAAATTGGCATATTTACTTGCTATTCATAAAGTCTTTTTCATACTTTATGTGCTATATAAATATGAATATGGTATAGCTATATGATTAAGAATCAAATTTAAAATATAATGTCAGGTTGGCCGGGTGCAGTGGCTCATGCCTATAATCCCAGCACTTTGGGAGGCCAAGGCGGGTGGATCACCTGAGGTCAGGAGTTTGAGACCAGCCTGGCCAACATGGTGAAACCCACCTCTACTAAAAATACAAAAATTAGCTGGGTGTGGTGGTGGGCGCCTGTAATTCCAGCTACGCAGGAGGCTGAGGCACAAGAATTGCTTGAACCCAGGAGGCAGAGGTTGCAGTGAGTCGAAATCCTGTCATTGCATTCCAGCCTGGGTGACAAGAGCAAAACTGCGTCTCAAAAAAAAATGCATGTATATAATTTTAGGCATCAGTGACTAAAATAATCAGCATTTCAGATGGGACTAAAAAGTTGACTTGTGACACTGAATATTATAAGCAAGAACAGAATAATAAGTAGTTCCACAGCTTGAATCTCAGTAAACCATTAGAGATTCACATATATGTTTGACTATCCTTTTAAATGAATATAGGAGTTATTCTTTCCTTGTATCATGCCAGTGTTAGTTTCTTTCACTCTGTTTTCTGTTTTTTAGTTTTCAGTAATCTTTGTAGCTTTCCAGTTGTGCACATGCTCAATGCTATTACTATTGCTAAGTCATGTGATCATTGGGGTAAGCCTTTCATACTTCCATGCCTCAGCGTCATGCTGCGTTTTGTTCATGGAAATATTTTATTTATATCTTAGGGTGTACAATCTAGTGCTGTGTAACAAATAGATATAACAAGTGAGTGATGAGTTAAGTATTATGAGAATAATCCCATTTTCTTAAATACAGTGTTTAAAAATATAAAATGACTGGTATTGTAGGTCTTACTATGTAGTTCTCTTGTTATGTTTCTATTGATTATTTCTATATCCTCACAGATCCCTATTTTACCTCTGTTCCCAAGAGAAGTTTAAAGAAGAATGACATAGGTTTTTTTTCCAATCTCAGCTCAGGAGAAAGGAAAATACAGCAGGATAGTAAAATTATTAAGCCTAATTTATAATTTATATTATCAAAGAAGTTTTTTTAAACTGGTAGGAAAAGAAAGCAGGAGGAAAGAAACTTTTAAATACCACAAACCATTATTTTGTTGTAATTCTCCTTCTAAAATAGAAGACTATTTCCTAAATAAAATTATATCATAATTAAAATCTGTAAACAGCCCAGTATTTAAGAAAAAATTTGCTGACTTGAACTCGCAGAAACCAACTTTAGCTGCAGTGTTTAAATTATGCATTAACCATAGCTATATTGACCTTTTGTGTTTTTTTAAAACCAAAACTGCTGTTTACATTGTTCTACTTAAAGATTTTTAAGACTGTGTACTAACTTGATTTGCCTTTAAAAACTTTAAGATATAGCTAATGCTAATACAAGAAAGGGTGGTAATCAAGATATCTAATAACTTGTATGCCAAAGACATAGGCTATAGAGGTGGAAGAGACTTCTATCTCTTCCACTGTAGGGTGTACCTACTGTGCCATAGACTCTTTTTAGTAGCTAGATTCTAGGTATAGGTGGACTGGGGAGCGTTCAGGTTAGATGAGAGATTCCTGTGCAGGTAGACACTCAAGATGCTTGGGCAGTAGCTGTTTACTAACCAGTTAGCATGAGTGTGTCAGCCCTAGTGCATACTGGCTAAATAGCAGCTCTGCTTATAAGGACATATTCATACACTTATAGGGGCTAGAAAACTCAGTTTAAATCAGAAATTGTGATGGGAAAGTACATTTATGCATATCATTTTTGCATATTAGAAATTCACACTTTGAATTTTCTTAAGTTTTTAATTTCAAGAGTTAACTTAGAGCACTCCTTTGTTCTCTCTTTATGTCTGGGTTTTGAAATATTGAATGTTCATGTAATTAAATGACCTGGGTTTTTCCTGATTACAAACATAGAGTTGGATTAAATTAAAATATTATCCAAATAATTAACACAGTAAGTGAAAGCCCTCTAAAATTATGACCCTCCCTTCCCTAAAATGAACACCTTCAGTAGCTTGGTATATAACCCTCTGAATTTTTTGTTTATGTAAATAACAGTGTAATTGTCATTTACTTCACAAATCCTGATCATATACACTATTGTGCAATTTTTGTTTTATGCATAGCAATGTATCTTGCACATCTTTTCCTGTCTTTATTTAAAGAGTTACCTCATTCTTTCTTTCAGCTGCAGAGTCTTCCTTTCAATTAATGTACTTTTAACCATGCCTGGTGATTGATTAACATTTGAATTACTTTCTTTCCACTTTCTAAAAGGGAATCCCTGGAGTTGGAAAAGAGCAAGCATTAAAACTTATACAGATTTTGAAAGGGCAAAGTTTACTTCAGAGGTAACTGTTAATTACTTTTGCTTGTGACATTAAACTTTTATTCTTGCTGAACTTAATATCAGTAGTACAAAAAAGAATTGTTTTCCAAAAAGGGTTTTGTATTTTTAAACTGACCTATATTTTGATTTAAGATAATTTATTTTTATTTATTCTGAAATCTTCCAAAGAAAGAATGAGAATGCATGGTCTAAACCATACTGCATTTTTTTTCTTTTTTTGGAGAAACGGTTTCACTGTGTCACCCAGGCTGCAGTGCACTGGTGCGATTGCTGCTCACTGCAACTTGAACCTGCCAGGCTGAAGCAATCCTCCCACCTCAGCCTCCTGAGTAGCTGGGACAACAGATAGGCACCACTGTGCACAGCCACCATACTGCATTTTAAAAATATATATTATTTATATTAAACATGTTAATATATTAATTTTTATTTTTTATTTTTATTTTTGTAGAGATAGGGTCTTGCTGTGTTGTCCAGGCTGATCTCAAACTCCTGGGCTCAAGTGATTCCCCTGCCTTGGCTTCACAAAGTGTTAGGATTACAGGCATGAGCCACGGTGACCAGGCACCATATTCCATCTTTAAAAATCTATTATTAGCTCACTAAACACATTTAGTACAATGTCAAGTGCATTTATTTATAACCATGGGCATTTTGCCACTGGTTATTTTAAACTGTTTTACTACCAGGTAAAGGTAAACATGACATTAAAATAATTTTGTATTTCATACTTTGATATTGTATTTTTTTTCTACAAATGAAATGTCTGTGGCATGTTGTAAATATTTAATATTAAGCAACATTAATTGAAATCTTACTTGACTGGCCTTTGCTTTATAGCTGCATATTTAATAATAACATTAATTCGTTTAGTCTCTACAGTTTGAGGATTCAAAACAAGATGCAGATTATATAGAAGTTAACAACTTATACTACTTACTAGATCAAAAACCATGAATTATATTTACTGATGAAAGCAATGCTTTATAAAAATTAATATTAATGGTGATAGGTATAGAATCAAAAGAAGGGAACTAGGACACTTGGAAACTTAAAACAGCCTTAGCCTCCAGCAGGTTCAAGATGGCACGTGTCTGAAAAGAAATGTTAAGAGGTAAAAATGAAAAAGGAACAATGATGAAAAATACGTCAAATCACTGTACTCTTTCCTATAAGACTTCTCTTTTATCTGTAAAACTATTGATAAATCTAAGACTTCAGTAAATCCATTATTGACATCAATTATTACTGTGCCAAAGCAAGAAAGAAAAGGTATACTTTGGCGTGGGGTGAGTTAAGGAATCATTTGAGAATTGTAAAAAATAATATAAAAAAGAAAAAGCAAGTGAATATAACATGGCTAACTCAGAACCATTCTTATCGAAACAGTTTCAACAAATAAGCACTGTTGACATTTGAAAATAATAAAATTACATTTCTTTTATAAATTATTATTCTATTTTATTAGACTGACTTTTCCTTCCAGTTATTTTTAATTTTTAGAGTGTTATTCTTTATCTGAAAGCAGTTAATGCTAATTTTTAACAGGCTTATATTTGGTCTTTGTAGTAAATGAGTTAGAAATTCCAGAAGCTAAATAGCAACTCTTAAGAACCAGATACTATACAATGACCTGAAGAGAGAATTTAGCTTTTTATAAAAACTTAAACTTTTGTAAGTAGAGGAACATAATTCAGAACTCATATGTTTTATGATTAATACCTAACCATACCTTTTGTGGTTTTATGTTAACCTAGAACTTTAGTCAAAAATGAAATGAACTTTTAATTAGTAGAAATCTTCATAGTAATATACATTTTTCTTAAAATCTTTTATGAAGCAGGTAATGTTTTGCTCTTGATCATTTTAGTTGATTTAGCTTTTTGTTACAGTTTTCACCCAGAAGATTAATGTTTTAATTTTTATATTACTCTTTAACCCTTCTTTCTGATATAAAGAAATATCTAGGCAGGAGAATCACTTGAACCTGGGAGGCGGAGGTTGCAGTGAGCTTAGATCACGCCATTGCACTCTAGCCTGGGTGACAGAGTGAGACCCCATCTCAAAAAAAAGAAATATCTGTTTTGTACTCTGGCACACAGAGAAGAGATCAAAAGGAGACAGTTACAAATCAGTCGACTCACATATTGCTGCCTAACTTAAGATTCTTAAAAAAGTTTGATTGGAGATATATATATATATATATATATATATATATATATATATATGAGAGAGAGAGAGAGAGAGAGAGAGAGAGAGAGAGAGAGAGAGAAATATATAGATACACACACACATACTCTCTCTCCTGTCTTGCAGTTCTGCTGTCCTTGGGCCTTGGGGCCACATTTAAAACTTGTGACTGAGGGTTTTCCCACACTAGTCCAGCAACTTTATCAACCACCAAAGAGAAAATAATTAGGTAGGTGAAAGGGAATAGATCAGCCTAATATTTGAGAACATATTATTTTTGTGACCTCATTATTTTTCCTTTTTTAAAAACCATTTTCTATTAAAGGTTTAGTCGGTGGAATGAAACATCTTGTAACTCTAGTCCACAACCACTAGTCACTAAAAAACTGGCTCATTGTTCTGTATGTTCTCATCCAGGTAAGGAGACATGGGGAATGGTTATTCATATCTGATACCCATGTTTTAATTCTTGTTTACATAGTACTTTTTACATATCAATATTAATTATACTTTGAAAGATTTTACATTGTCTTCTCTACTAGATTGGCAATTTCTTGGAGTCAGGAGTTTTGTTATATACACATAGTAGTCACTCAGTAAGTGTTTATTGAAAGCAATAATGTGATGTAGATGACAGATGTAGGATAAGTACAGTTTCAAACTATGATACCAAATTGCTTAGATCTTAAAATTATGTTTTCAATATAGAAATCCATTTTAAGAAAAAATATAGACTAATAAGTCTGAAAGGAAAATGGAACTGATACCATTTGTTAATATATTTGTGATTTATATTTAGGTACTTAAAGGATTCTTCATTGTTCTGTAATGCATTTTAATTGTGTGTGAAGACAGTGACAAAACTAATACATGTTCACCATTATTGAAAATAGCTTAGATCTTCATTAGTCTTGCTTTGAAAAAAAAAAGTGAACATGTACTGGATGAGAAAGGCCTTTCATTCCCAAAAGAGATTAGGAGATCATGTTAGCTCGTCTTTCAGAAGAAATTCTGTATCTATTTGTCATACTATATTTTTATTATTAAAATATAGATAAAATCATGGAAGAAAATAAGTGATCTTTATAAATAAGATGCTATTGTATAGTTGTTTGATAACTTATAAATGACAGTTTGAGGTCATAGCAAGTATGTATGCTCTTCCATATTCTCAAGACAATGTTGAAAGTAATCACACTTTCCTTTTAAAGGGAATTAAATTTCTACACCCGTGCCGCAGTCATCATTTGTTCATGTTCCAAGGATAGTTTAAAAATAATTAACTGAGAGCTAGACACTAGCAGAGGTAATTAACTGCTAAATTCTTTTGATAGACTCATTAAAGAAACTAATCTATTAGAGCTGTTCTATTAAGTAAATAATATTTTTTTTGCCAATAATTACATTCTACTATTTTGCATGTAGCTTCCACTTAAACCAGAAAGTTTTCTGTTGCTGATTATTATAAATGTACAATTTCAAGTGTCTAATTAACACTTTTGGATAGAAGAATAATTTTTGAATAATTTTTTCTAAAGTGTCATGTGATAATAATAGCTCAAGATCTGCTTGAGCCCAAGAATTACTGTGGTGTCTATTACTCTATTCAACCTAAATGTATTGAAAGCCTTCTATATGCTAGGTAGTGCACTTGGCAATATTAATTTTTGAAAATTTGGATACAGGCAAAAAGAATGTATGTAGACAGTAATTCTAAAAAGCAAAACATATAATACTTTTTTTTGGGGTCTCCATAAAGGTTCACCTAAGGATCATGAACGTAATGGTTGCAGATTATGTAAAAGTGATAAATATTGTGAGCCACACGACTATGAATACTGCTGCCCTTGTGAGTGGCACCGTACAGAACATGATAGGCAACTCAGTGAAGTAGAGAACAATATTAAAAAGTAAGTTTTTTAAAAAAACCTGTGTTTTTTCCTGGCATGACATATACACGTCTTCGATTGAATTATTTCCACATAATTTTTCGCCGCATGTCTAGATTAGTCACATGTTTAAAAAAGATTTTTCTGATTTCTTTTCAAAAATTTAGCTAACTCAGGAGATAGTAATGTAATAGTTATTCAAAGAGAAGCTTGACTGTTTGAGATACTGTACATTCACATTTCTTATTAAATGGGAGGAGATTGGCTGAGATGATTTCACAGTCTAAAATTGTCTGATTATAGTAATAACGTGTATATAATATTTTTTTTTTTCAGGAAAGCTTGTAGTTGTGAGGGATTTCCCTTCCATGAGGTAATATCCAGTAATTCAACTGTACTTATTTTAGAAACTTTCTTATAAGTTTAGATCTCAATTCTTATTTTCTTTTTTCTTGCTAGGTTATTCAAGAATTCCTTTTAAACAAGGATAAATTGGTGAAGGTTATCAGGTACCAAAGACCTGATTTGTTATTGTTTCAGGTATCTGAAAATAAATTCTTGCTTTACCATATGAAGTTATATGCTGGAAAGATAGGAACAGATATTCATTTTTTTTTTTTTGACAGATATTCATTCTCATTGGTCTGAAGGAGGTTTAAAATTAAAACAGGCAGCTCTTATATTTTTTCAGCATTTATTTCTAATCTCTCGTTTCCCATAAAGTGGCCATACTTTGCACATTGTAAGATGAAGTACAGTTATGCTATTTTAGAGGATGCCTGAATTAGCATATATGGATATATTACATCCAGGGATATTTTGGGGGAAGAGGGTCTAATAACCAGATAATGTCAAGATCAAGTATGTTATTTTTTTCCAAAAATTGAGATCTGAAATTAATGACCTAAATTTAAATTTGAACCATATTCCATTTACTGGGTAACCCTAGATATGTATTATTCTCAAAATAGAAATAATGTTCTTATCTCTTGAAGTCACCATGAGAATTAAATGAGATTATTTATAATAACTCCTAATATAGTGGCTAGGGACACAGAGTGGCTCAATAAATTGTAACTGCTGGGTACTTAACAAGTATCAGTAATGACAGCCACATTAATAATGGCAGCCAACAGTTATTAGACATTTAAATTTGCTGTTTAACACATTACATGTAATCTCAATCTTTATAATCTGTGAGCTGGGTTATAATATTTCCACATTCTAGATGGTAAAACTGAGGCTAAGAGAGGTTAAGTAAGTTACCCAACATCTAAGAAACACCATCCTGGCATTCACATCGAGAGCCCTCATTCTTGATCATTATGCAATAATGATTCTTCCTTAGGAGGCTCATTCTTTTTTCTCAGAATATTCTCACTGATGCTACTTTAATTAATGTTAATTCTAAAGGAAAATTATTAATATCACCTGGGAGTGCTGTTTGTCTCCAAGAGATAACAAAATATCGTTTTATTTTTATTATATTTACAGAAATTTACTCTTGAAAAAATGGAGTGGCCCAATCAGTATGCATGTGAGAAGTTGCTGGTACTTTTGACCCGTTACGACATGATAGAAAGAAAGCTTGGTAGAAGGCACTCTAATCAACTACAGCCAATTCGGTAATGTAAAGAACTCAATGGTGAAGACTGTGTTTTCACTTGAATCTCTTATAATTAAAATATTCTTAATATCTTTAAGCTCGTTTTTGTAGAGGTGGAGGAAAGGCCTCTTGGAATATTAAAAGCTTATTCAGGACTGATAGTCTGGACAGCATAGTAAGTCATGCTTGATCATACTTTTCTACTTCAAACACATAGTAACAATAGATTATAAAGAGAAACAAACACGAAAGGATATAGCCAGGCTTTATAAGACAGCTATTTCAATGGACCAGGAAAGGAACAAAAATGTAAAGGGAATATGGGAGCTAAAACTGGTTTGGCAGAGCCTTAAGTCTAGAAGCAGCAGTATCATCCAGGAGGTAAATCTCTGCAATGTAAAAAATAAAACAGGGACCAAAAGTGCAAGATGTTGATGGAGTCAAGCTTTTTTCTTGAAACCCAGTAGCTAGGGTGGAATTTCTCTGTTTCTATTAGGAGATTAGAGGCTGGGGTAGACAATAAAAAACTAACCAAATGCTGCCTGAAGGCCAGAAAGCCTACTGGAAATTACTCAAAAAAGACTAGAGAGGTAGAAGTGAAGACAGATAAAATGTAAAAGAACTGAAGAAGAAAACTTAACATATGAAGAAATGTAATATTTAAAAATCAACAGTTGGATCATGAATTCACTTCAGATTAAATTAAGTTTTAAAACAGTCTGACAAAGGTTTTGTACAGGGCTTGGGGGTGGTTAGCCTTTCAGAATGCTAGAGTCCTCAGAAAGATGAAGACATATTTTTATAAGCAACAGAAGGCAAAATTATAAAAGTGTGTGTAAATAGATGGATATTAAAAGTGAACAATTAGAAAGCTTAAAAATAGTTGCTGAAATAAAACAATAAAGGGGACTCTAGGCTGAACTTGGTCAAAAAGAATTAGTGATTTGGAAGACAGCACTAATCAAGTCACACAGAAATAATCTCAAAGACTCTCATGAAAAATTGCTTAAGAGTAGTTTTGAATTAATTCCTAGAAGCTAATAAAAGGAAAGGTGGAAAAGTAATTTTTGAAGAAATCATATCTGAGAGTTTTCCAAAATTCAAGACAGATAAAGTTATACTCCAGATTAAAGCACAATAGATAAAATACCCAAGGGATATTGCAGACATCAAGGGTAAAAGGATATCTTAAAAAGTACCAAACCAATCAAGCAGCAATCATCAATGGATGTTAAAACCATAGATGAAAGATTGCTGGAGAGAAAGAACAGACACAATCTGAAATACCACTCTACAGATTAATTACAAAGGAAAAATGATATCTTCAAAAATGGAGAAATCCAATGGATATCAGTTTAACTGAATGATTACCAATAAAAGGACAATAGACTGATATCATGTGCTTTCTAATATGTTAAACTGAGAAGGATACCACATTATCCTATAATATTTTTGCCCAAAATGTTTGATCTAGGCAGGGCGTGGTAGCTCACACCAGTAACCCATCACTTTAGGAGGCTGAGGCCGGTGGATCGACTGAGCTCTCAGGAGTTCAAGACCCATCTCTTCCAAAAATACAAAAAATTAGCCAGGCGTGGTGGAGACCACCTGTGATCCTAGCTACTTGGAAGGCTGAGTTGGG
This sequence comes from Cacajao melanocephalus, assembly GCA_963573385.1. Classification (NCBI taxonomy): domain Eukaryota; kingdom Metazoa; phylum Chordata; class Mammalia; order Primates; family Pitheciidae; genus Cacajao; species Cacajao melanocephalus. The sequence continues at coordinate 14,717 of CAUYLG010016346.1, forward strand.
AGGATTGCTTGAGCCTGGGAGATGGAGGTTACAGTCAGCTGAGATTGCACCACTGCACTCCAACCTGGGTGACAGAGTGAGACCCTGTCTCAAAAAAAAAAAAAAAAAAGTGTAATCTGAATCTAATTATGAGAAAACAATCTAATGAATCCAAGTGAGGAACATTCTGTGGAGCTATTATCCTGGACTCTTCAAAACTAAAACAAAAACACATGCAGAGTTTCTGGATTAAAATAAAGAGGCAACACAATTCGAGAAAAATGTTATGATCCTGATTGAATTCTGAATTGTTTTTAAGTCATAAAGGACCTTTTTTTAGGACAACTGGGGAAATTTGAATATGGTCTGTATATTGTATCAGTGTTAAACTTTCAGAGTGTGATAGTTGTTTGTGGCAATGTAGGAAAATACACCACATAGACAGGCTGCAGTATTCAGGGGTGATGTGCCATGAGACATGTTTGCAACTAACTTGCAAATGGAGAAAGCAAATGTGGTAAAATGTTAACAATTGAATCTCAGTACAAGTATGTGAGTATTCATTGTACTATTTTTGCAGCTTTTATGAAGGTTTGACATTTTTCAGAATAAAGTTTCCTGGGAAATAGCAAAGAAGAAAGATAAACCATCTGATAGCACACATCTTTGATAACAGTAATAGATGCCAGAAGATGCAGGAGTGATGTTTCAAAGTACCGAGTAAAAATAATTTACAACCTTGAAATCATTAAAACATTATTCATAGGAAAAGCATTTTTAAACATATGAAGACTAAGAGAGTTTACCACTCATAAACCTTCCTTAAAAGTGCTGTTAAAGGGCTGGGATGGTGGCTCACCCCTCTAATCCCATCACTTTGGGATGCCAAAGCAGGTGGATCACTTGAGACCAGGGGTTCTAGACCAGTCTGGCCAACATAGCGAAAACCCCCCCTACTACAAATATAAAACATTAGCTGGGCATCGTAATCCCATCTACCTGGGAAGCTGAGGCAGGAGAATCTTTTGAACCCAAGAGGCAGAGGTTACAGTGAGCTGAGATGGCACCACTGCACTCCAACCTGGGCAAATAGAGTAAGACTCAAAACAAACAAACAAAGCATAATGATTGTTTTTAAGTGTTGTTAAAGGATATACTTCAGCAAGAAAAAGAAATGAACACAAAGGGAAGATGTAAATTATAAGAAACAGTAGTCAGCTCAGGAATTGATTAAAATGTATTTGGATAATTTAATAAACTGACTAGAAAAAAATGTATATAAATATTTGTATAATGTATAATGATTAATGCATGATGCTGCTGCTGATAAGCCAAAAATCCCAAAATATGCAATCAAACACTTAAGAGTACCTGCTAGAAATAAAATACCTTTCATACCAGCACAATTAAAATAAGAAAGTCCAACTATCAAACCAAAAGAATACTGGAAGAAGGAAGGTGGAAGTAGCAAAGAAAAAGCTGGTGACAACAAAATAAGATGCATGAGTGAATCCAGCAGCTATATCAGTAATCATAAATAATGTAAGCAGATTAATCTCACCTATTTAAAGACTGATTATATTGGTTAAGTAAATAAAATTCAGCAATATTCAGCTTATAAGGTACATGTAGAATAATACAGAGCTTGAAAATAAAGAGATTTAAGAAGGCTTAGTAGGCAAGTACTGTACTTATCAAAGTAATGTAACAAACTTTAAAACAAAAATCATTATTGTGGAGATGAGGAACATTGAATAATAAGGGGAGGAACAACCTACCTAGGAGATCTAACAATAATAAACTCTATATACCTAACAATATTATATTTTGAATAAACTAGTCAAAGGAATAACTATGCAGTAATTCCTTAAAATATTTTTACCTGGAAAAAAAATCTATGGAAATTATTCAGGGTACAAATTGAAAATTTCCAAATAACTTATGCAATTAGACTTCATTAAAAGAATTTATTTTTCAGAATTGTTAAGACCCGAATCAGAAACGGAGTTCATTGTTTTGAAATAGAATGGGAAAAGCCTGGTAGGTATTCACTTTAAGCAAAATGCTCAATTTATAACATTTGACCATGTATGTCTAGTAAATATCGTATATGTATATAACGTGTGAAAAATAAAGATGCACCATTACATGCACCACAGATTGATTTCATAGTTTGCCTGTGTTATTTTAGATAGGTTTTGACTAATAGTAAATACGATAAACTTTGATTTTATTGTAATGTCATAATTTCACATTTCTTCTGTAATATTAAAGAAAGTAATACTGAAATAGTTTTTATTGATATTTCTCAAATAAATGCTTTTACAACTAATCTGGTCATTCAATTTCATGTATATTACATCTGAAAAAATTAAGATTGGTAAAATAGTCCCTGGGGTACACTTCCTTTCCTTTTATTACCCTGCTTAGTTTTCATTGGGAATTTTTTATTGTCAAATTATTCTTATTTTTGCTATAGACAGAAATACAGTGAACTCTGAATTAGCTCCCAAACCGGAGATAGTGAAACACAGATAATTTAAAATGTAAAATGACACCAAGTTGATTTCTGTTTGGCTTTGAAATTAGCTTGTATGATCATATTTGAGAGAATAGATTTGTCCAATGAAAGTTTAAGCTGTAGGTAACGTTGAAGAATGAAATTATAAACAATTAGATAAACCATTCCAAGCAATTAGAGGGAAATAGAATGCTGAATAATTTTCAAAAGTATTTAGGAACAGTTACACCAAGTAGTATATTTTCAGGAAAGAACATGGTATTAATTCAGTTTGGCAATGCATCTGTCCTGTCAAGAACTGAGGATCAGATACCCATTTTCACTGATCCTCGTGGAAGCTATTATGGGAGAAAATGTACCTGAAGCTAGTTTAAGATTACTTATTTTCTTTGTTTCTGCCTTAAATTTATCAATATTTCTTTATGATTTGGCTTATTTTGTGGTTTTGCCCACATATAAAATAAACATAAGGATCTAGTGCACTGTTTATATATACACTGGGTTGTAAATTTACGTATGAACATTTTTATTTTCATTTATTAATTGCTTGTAAGTCCAGTTAGATTGGGCTTGAGACAGTGATACCCTCTGAAACAACAATCTGGAAAGTAGTAATACTTTTTTTTTTTTTTTTGAGGCGGAGCCTCGCTCTGTTGCTCAGGCTGGAGAGTGCACTGGCACCATCTCGACTCACTGCCACCTTCGCCTCCTGAGTTCAAGTGAGTCTTCTGCCTCAGCCTCCCAAGTAGTTGGAGTTATAGGTACCTGCCACCACACCTGGCTAATTTTTGTAATTTTTGTAGAGACGGGGCTTCACCATGTTAACCAGGCTGGTCTCAAACACCTGATCTCGGGTGTTCCACCCCGCCTTGGCCTCCAAAAGTGCTGGGATTACAGACGTGAGCCACTGCACCCAGCCTGGAAAGTAGTAATACTTTTGATGACCCTTTCGGTTGTGTTCATTTCAGAAGTCATCACTAAAGAAAGCTGATGTTGAGTTTTAGGAAATTATTTTATTCTTACCTAGAATTTTAACACTTACTTAACTGAATTCAACCAACCAACCTTTTCTAAACAAAGTATTCTTTCAGCTGCTGCTACCATCTCTGAAATAAAGAGGATTTAAAATTCTAATTTAGAAAGAATCTCCTTCCAGCTCTTACCAGGCAAAACATAAATAAATTTTGTACTTGTATCAACACTTTGTTAGAATATAGGTGTTATAAAGCAAGACTTGCAATGAATATTCCATTTGTGAATGACTTATTTTACCTGGTAAACTTAATTACATGGAAATACTGAATTTTGTTAAATGCATAATTAAAGATGCTTTACTGTATTTTTAATATTTTAGAACATTATGCTATGGAAGATAAACAGCATGGAGAATTTGCTCTACTAACAATTGAAGAAGAAGCATTGTTTGAAGCAGCCTATCCTGAGATCGTTGCTATTTACCAAAAACAAAAATTAGAAATTAAAGGGAAGAAACAAAAAAGTAAGTTTTGGGTTTGATAGCTATTTATGCCACATGCAAATGTTATAGGAGTCACTTCTTCTGTTTGAATCTATTCTGTCTAAATTATACTGAAGAATCTATAAAATCAAGAGTCAAGAATTGTATTCCTCCTTGTCTTCAGGTACTTTTCTTTTAAAGCTGAAAAGCCAGGAAGAAATCATTCTGCGCTGTCTACTAACTTAGCCAAGTGTTAATAATAATAGTTATACTGACCAATTATTGAGCAACTACTGTGTATAGCATATTTTGGGTTTTAAATACATCTTCCTTATTTCCCAGAACTCAGTGAGGAAAACAACTAACTTATAACATTGTTTTCAGAGGGAAATATTTTATATTTCTAGGAATGCACTGAGACCAAAAAAAGGCAAAAACTGTTCATATAGACTTTGCATCTGAACTGTTTATATTTTTTTAACCAAGTTAAAGCAAAATAAATGTTGATTATATATATTTTTTTCTTTTCAGGTATTAAGCCTAAAGAAAACAATTTGCCAGAACCAGATGATGTAATGAGCTTTCAGTCACACATGACTTTAAAACCCGCAAGTGAAATCTTTCATAAGCAGAATTCCAAGTTAAATTTGGGAATTTCACCTGAACCACAGGAATCTATTTCTGCCTCATTGCATAGCTTGCTTTTACCTAAAAATGCTCCATGGTTGAATATACAAGAGCAATTCATGACTTCTCCAAGACTTTTGGCTATACAGCAAATTAAGGCTGTCAATAAGTCTCTAATTTCAGAATCTAATCAACCTGGGACCTCATGTCACGATATATCCGTGATTACTGATCTACACTTGACCACTATTGACTGGGAAGGTACTTCTTTTAGTTATTCTCCAGCGATTCAAAGGAATACTTTCTCTCAAGGTTTAAAATCAGAAGTTGAATCAGAGCTATCAGTTATCCCTGGTGGCTTTGAAAATATCCCAGAACAACTGCCATGTGAATCAGAAAGGTACACTGCAAATATAAATAAAGTATTGGATGAGGATTCTGATACAATTAGTCCTGAAGAGCATCTGCTTTCTGGCATTACTGATTTATGTCTTCAGGATTTGCCTTTAAAGGAACGAATTTTTTTAAAATCATTATATCCTCAGGATAATCTGCAACCAGATGTCAACCTGAAAACTTTGTCCAAACTTAGTGTGAAAGAATGTTGTATTGCTAACAGTGGTTCTGATTGTGCGTCACATCTTTCAAAGGATCTTCCGGGAATCCCCTTGCAAAATGAATCCGGAGACTCTAAAGTTCTAAAAGAAGATGAGCTGCTTCAAGAAAACTATAAAGTCTATACTTCTATACCGTATTCTGTCAATAACACAACAGAAAAGACCTGCAGCGTTAGAATTAGACCACCAAGTGCTGCGTTAGATCATAGTAGAAAAATTGATATGCAAACCACTCGGAAAATTTTAATGAAGAAGAGTGTTTGCCTTGACAGACATTCCTCTGATGAAGAAAGTGCTCCAGTGTTTGGAAAAGCTAAGTACACAACTCAAAGAATGAAGCACAGTTCTCAAAAGCATAATTCATCCCAGTTCAAAGAAAGTGGCCACAACAAGTTGAGTAATCCTAAAATACATATTAAAGAAACTGAACAGTGTGTCAAAGCTTATAAAACAGCTGAGAATGAAGAAAGCTGTTTCCCAGATTCAGCAGAAAGTTCTCTGAGTTCTCTACAATGTCATAAAGAAAACAACTCTGCTACTTGTTTGGATAGTCCTCTTCCTTTACGCCAGAGATTAAAACTAAGATTCCAAAGCACTTGAATTTAAAACACTTAAATATAACTTACTATTTTAGTGCTATCAGCAATAGCAGAGACAGGGAAGGTATTTAATTAATGCATGGTAAAAATTTAATGTGATTCTATGTCATGAAACAGTTGCCATTTTAATCAAAATTGTAATTTTTAAAATGTCACCTAAAACTGGTTTTAAAAGATCCTCTGTATTGAAATAATGTATATTTTTAAAATATATTTTTGTCATCCTTCTGTCCTTACTATTCCTTAATTGTAGTTTTAAAATACTAGTATAGTACTTGACAGAGTAAATGCTTCATCTGTTTGCTCAGTTCTACTTTTTCTTCCACAAGCCTCTAAAGTATTTATTTAAATTCCAGCTTGTTCCCAGGAGGATAATTCTTTATAATTCTCTGCATTCTTTCAAGGCCTTGCAAGGTCTTCCATTATAACTCTCTTTCCTAAGAGTTATATTTTTTGTCAGTGTGAAGATACCTTTAGTGTACTTTTCCACCTTTGAAGGCTTTGCAAGGTCTTCCGTTATAACTCTCTTTCCTAAGAGTTATATTCTCCCTCAATATGAAGATACCTTTAGTGTACTCTTCTACCTTTAAGGCCTTGCAAGGTTCTCTCTTTCCTAAGAGTTAGATTTTAACTCTTTTTCCTAAGAATTAGATTCTCCCTCATTGTGAAGATACCTTTAGTGTGCTCTTCCACTTTTGGTGTCTTAATCTCCTTTTTGAGGGACAAAAATAGAAAAGGAGAGAAGATGTCAATATATTTAGTAAAAATCATGCTTGTAATGACTGAGTAAACTGAGCAAAGTAACTTCTTATGTATCCCCAGAAGTTCACAGGTATATCAACTGGAAAGAGACTTGGAAAATCAGATGTATAACCAAAAAGATTAGAAACTTGCCCATTATTATATAGCTAACTAATAATCCTGTGGGAATCAGTTTTCTTGCCTGCTTTTTTTTTATTATTATTATTTTTTCCTTCTATAGTACTTTCCCCCTTTTATTTTGAATCTATGCAGTGTCAACTTTGATACCTCCAAATATTAAATCTTGCATTAATTTAGGTAGCACTGAAAAATTCTAGAGAGGCATCCAGATTTAAAAGAAAAAAGGAAAATTGTCTCTGCAGATGACAAGACTGTATGTATCAAAAATCCTAAGGAATCCACTAAAAAACTATTAAAACTGATAAAGTGAGTTCAGCAAGGTTGCATAATACAAGACCAATGTGCAATGATCCTTGGTTTTTGTTTTTGTTTGTTTTTGAGACAGTCTCGCTCTGTGGTCCAGACTGGGATGTAGTGGCCCCATCTTGGCTCATGGCAACCTCCGCCTTCCAGGTTCACACGATTCTTGTGCCTCAGCCACCTGAGTAGCTGGGATTAACAGGCATGTGCCACCATGCCCAGCTAATTTTTGTATTTTTAGTAGGGATGGGATTTTGCCATGTTGGCCAGGCTAGTCATGAACTTCTGGCCTCAAGTGATCCACCCACGTCGGCCTCCCAGAGTGCTGGGATTACAAGTGTGAGCCACCATACCCGGCCTCAATTGTATTTCTGTACACCTCTAAATAAATGGAAATACATTCCATGTTTATGAATCAGAAGACATAAGATGACAGTACTCCCCAAACTGATCTACAGGTTAAATGTAATTCCCATTAGTTCCAGCGGCTTTCTACACCAATTCTAAAATTCATTTGGAAATTTCAGGAACACAGAATATTAAGAATCTTGAAAAATTTTGACTCTCCTGATTTTAAGTGTACAAAACTACAGTAATGAAGAATGTGTTGTACTGGTATAAAGGTAGACCTATAGGTCAATGCAGATCAATGGCATAGAATTGAGAGTTCAGAAATAAGCCCTCACGTTTATGGTCAGTTGATTTTAAACCAGAGTGCCAAGACAATTCAATAGGAAAACAAAACAGTCTTTGAACCAACTGTCTTTTGGATCTATTGGACATCTGCATAAGAATGACATTTGATTCCTACTTCACATCATATTTAAAAATAAAATGGATCAAAGACCTAAATGTAAGAGCTAAAGCTATAAACTCTTAGAAGAAAACAAATCTTTATAGACATAAATCTTTGTGACTTTGAATTAGGCAAGGATTTTTTTTTTTTGAAAGAAAAAGAGAGGAAAGAAAGTGAGAGTGAAAGAAAGAAAAAAAAGAATGTAAGAGAGAAAGAAAGAGGGAGAGAGAACGGAATTCTTGTTCTATTGCCCAGGCTAGAATGCAGTCTAAAAATGGGTATTAAAAACCTCTTTTATGCCAATAATTGTACTTAACAATGGAGACAGGAAGGAATAAGAGATGAAAATAACAAACAAGCAGCCAACCAATATTTTTTTAAACCTGTGAAATGCTATGCAATTGCTGAGGAGTGATTTACTGCCAATTATGTGGTCACTTTTAAAATAGGTGTAATGTGATACTGAGAAAAATGTATGTTTTGCGGATTTGGGGTGGAGAGTTCTGTAAATAATTGTTAAGTTTACTTGTTCCAGGTCTGAATTCAAGTCCTGGATATCCTTGTTAATTTTCTATCTCGTTGATCTGTCTAATATTGACAGTATAATGTTAAAGTCTCCCACTATTTTAAACTTAAAAAAAGCAAGGAGGAGAACAGTATGCTACTATTTGTGTAACAAATGGAAAATCAGCATAGAAATATTTGCTCATATATATATAAAATATCTATGGGAGAGGGAAAACTAAAATATCAGTTTGGAGGTCAACTGATTAGGGAAAAGAGATGAGGGGAACACTTCACTGCATACTCTATTATAGTTGAATTTAAACTTTTTTATTGAGTATAATTCACAAATTATAAAACTCCCCCTTTTAAAGTCTACACATCAGAGATTTTTAACATATTCATATACAAAGTTTGTATATCTAATTCCAGGACATTTTCATCACCCTTAAGAAAACTCTTGTACCCATTAGCAGTTACTTCCCATACGCCTCACCCCTCACTCACCCACCACCCACCAGAGTCTTCACAAGACTCTGGCAACCACTAATCTGCTTTCTGTCTCTATGGATTTGCCAACTGTTGATGTTTCATATAAATGGAATCACACAATATGTGACCTTTTGTGTCTGGCTTCTTTCACTTAACATCATGTTTTTAAGGTCCATCCATGCTGTAGCATGGATCAGCACTTTGTTCCTTTTTGTGGCTGAGTAACATTCCATTGTATATATATACCACATTTTGTTGATGTAGTCATCAGTTGATAATTGTTCTGCTAAATTTTTGATTTATGAAAATATCCATTCAAAAATTAAACTTTACAAAATAGAAACAAAATGAACAAGCCCCTCTCATAAAAAAATGAAAAAATGTAAAAAAAGTCAAGCAAATAATGTATGAAAAATAATAATGCATGGAAAAGCTTCTTTGACATTTGCCAGGACTCACAGAGTCAATAGCAACTTAAGTTCTAAACTAAAATTTATTACAGCATAGAATACAGAGGAAAAGTAGCAGGAAAAATATACGTAGCAGTAGAGTCAAGAGAAGCCCAGCACAAGCTTCCAATGTCCTTCCTAGTTTGAGGCCACACTGAACACACAAAAACTCTCTAGTAGCAAAGTACAGAGGTATGGATGGAATGTCTCACCCTGGGAAGCCCAGTTCTAGTCTCAAGGTCTGAGGCGCAGATGGGTCCTGGTCACATATGCAAAGCCTGCTACCAACGGGCCATGGTAACTGTAATCCAGGACCCTAACAACGAATCAGTCATCAATCTTGATCTTGAGCAAAGCAACCCTGACAAGCTGTTATGGCATGGTCCATTGTTCCAGGTGTATATGACACAATAACCAATCAGTGACAAAATGAATGGTGGCCACATTCCCAGGGGATAGTTAAGGTTTCCCTTGGAGACATGCAAAGAGTAAGCCACCAAACCTGCTATGTTAACTCTTTCCTCACATGAGATTTCTTTATTGCTAATCTCCCACCATTGGGGTATGAACTGGAGTTGAGGTACAAGTCATAGAAAGAAGGGAGTGAAGAATAGGGATTGGGCACCATTTGACTTCTACTTCACCTATGAACAGGAGTTATTTGTCTTCATGGAAATTATTCTCTTTTCCATTTAAAAAATATAAAGAATAGACACCTCTTCTTTGTGTGGGCTTGCTTTCCCCCAATTAGGTCAACCTTTCCAGCTCTTGGAACAGAATCCAAAGTCCTCAGTATGATACACAGAGCTCCAAATGATCTCCCCACCCCCGGGACCTCCTTGCCCTCATTGCTCACTGCCCTCTCCCTTCATGGCTCTGCTCCAGCCACGCTGGCGACCTTGAGGTTCCTCACACACACCAGGCCCCTGCCTGCTTCAGGGCTTTGGCTGTCATTGTTCTCTTTGCCTGGAGTGTTCTTAGAAATCCTCTTCACTGTCCCTTCATCTCCTGCATGCCTCTCCTCAAAGGTCACCCTACTGGAGGCCTCCTGGCCACTGTATCTAAAACAGCAGCCCCTGCCATTCTCTGCGCCCTTTCCTCTTACCTGACAATATACTGTTAACCTGAATATTTACTTATTTTTTACCTGCTCCTCCTCTAACTCCCAACGAGAATGTCTGCACCATGGAGGCAGGGACTGTTTCTGATTCATGGCTAAGTCCCAAGGCTGTGAACCAGAAGGGGATAGCTGTCACACTCTGGAGGAATATATGATATGCATCCATATATCACACAACTTCTAGGACTTCTCACTCTCCAGTCTTCTGTCTTTCCGGTGGCTTGTTGCTGCTATTTTCTCTGTCATGCTCATTTCCCCTTGCTCCCTTTCTTGATTAACCACAATTATAGAAGTGCATTACCCATCACTTCTAAGATGGACACTGGTTCACTTTTTAACATCTAGAACATGGGGATGCCTATTACAATCAATGGCATATTGTAGGGGATGATGAATAAATGGGGGAGATAGTTATCAGTTTTTACAAAAGAAAAACTGGTTATGTTACTATGGGGAAACCCAGTAGACGCCACCTTAACCAAGTGATTAAAGTTAACATAATGAATGATAAGATGTATCAACATCATATACCCTCAGATGTCATGCACATCCTTTCTGTGTGTGGGTTTCTTTTTTTCTTTTCTTTTTTTTTTTTTTTTGCCAAAACCACATGATCTCAGTCTAATCATGAGAAAACATTCAACAAGCACAAAGTGAGATATATTTTACAGAATAATTGACCAGTATTCATCCAAAGTGTCATGTTCATGAAAGACAAGGAAAGACTGAGAAAAAGTGTCACAGGTTGGAGGAGACTAAGGAGGTATGAGGAATAAATGCCATGTGGGATCCTAGATTCAATCCTAGAACAGAAAAATAACATTAGGAAGAATATTGGTGACATTCAAATAAGGTCTCTAATATACTTAAGTATCTTGTACCCGTGATAATTTCCTGGTTTTGATAACTGTGCTATGCATGGCATGTAAGTTGTTGACATTAGGGGAATCTGGATAACAAGTACACAGAAGTTTCCTGTACTATTTTTGTGACTTTTCTATAAGCCTAAAATTATTAATATTTCAAAATAAAACGTTTAAAACGCAAGGCTGAACTATCAACATATATTTGTTTGGGTACCATTTGATTGGTGCAGAAGTAATTGTGTTTTTTGCCTTTACCTTCATGGAAAAAAAAAACCACAATTACTTCTGCACCAACCTATAATTGTAATTCTATTTTCCTTTCAAAAGAGGTTTTTGAAATGTCCAAAATAGCATTGACTTTTACCAGTCAAAGATACGTCCTTTTAAAGATTAGCATCACAGAAAATAGAGATCCTTAAATAAAATGTTATTTTCCTTGACTCTCAGGATGACAGGTGCTGCTTATGTATCTTTATAGTGCAGACAGACCTCTCTGATGGAGCTGATAAATGGTGCTAAGTCTTGCATAATCCAGTGACCCTTGGGATTGCGTTGCTAGGTGTCTAGTTTCTGTTAAACTTTCCTTTAGCAAACAGGGATGAGTAAGTATTCAGTCAAAAATAGTCAAATTTTAAACTGATGAAAACTGCTGTGACTAGTGGTGCTATTACCGAATATACTGGTAACTTGGGCCAGTTTGACCTGCAAGAATAGATTCATATCCATATGCTTATACAACAGGTTTCACTTGTCACAATATTATTTTTTCTTGTGATCATATGTGATGTCTGAAGACATGGCATGTGACTGCTCTATGTGCATTTCTCACCCAGTTCCCATTTTTTTAGGAATGTATATAGGTTAGCTTGACTATCCTCTAACTATGCCTGCTGCTATGGCCTTTACCAGGAAATTATTGGCACAAAACTACCCGAAGTGGTAAGAGGCATGAGCAGACGTGATGGGTGTTGATCTGTCATAATGAAATAATGACAACATTTACACCCTTCGTGGATAAAAAGTTACTGATAACACATTGCTTCAAGTATAGAGGGAAAGGTTCAAGACATCATGATATTGCTGAAGCAGAATAACTTGGCTATAAAAATAATCACAAAGATTGATTTAGTTTTAAAAATGATGATCCTTCATTAAATCCAAGGAACATTCACTAAAAATACCAACCTAGATCAATGGCAAACTGTAATATCAAGAAATTGGCATAGCATGGATTAAGTGATACTTTGAATAGAACTTTGGAAACAGATTATGTCAAGTCCACAAGGCAACTGAGTCAAAAACAGCTGCATACCCACATGATATGAGACCATTCTATGTACCTAGAAATTAATCCATGGACTACACTAGATTTCCATTTGAAGATGGTGCTGCCTTCATCACTGAGCACTCAACATTCATGGATTGATGGGCACAGCACTTCAGCACAATACACAATCAGCCATCCAATTTGCCCTTCTTATTTTCATAACATTCCCTCATTGTGAGGTGAGTATAGAACATTGTATCTGTTGTACCTGTTATTAAGGCAGTAACTATCATCTGGTAGAGTAGCTAGTACTAATAGAATTCTTACACAACAAGAACAACAAAAAAAAAACGAAAACAAAAGCAGCAGCCCAAAACGCATCAAATGATTGTTTCAGTTATTTAATCACTCATGAGAGAAGAAATAGTACACAGACAAATTTCAACAGTGTTTCAATTATACCAACTCAAGAGAAGTAGGAAATGCTGCAGTAACCACTGAGGTATGTTATTTGCGTATTACAGATATGACACTAGTACAACGCACATAGGTCAATTACCCTCAATTTAAATTTCATGTATGTCATGGATAAGAACTACAAAGCTCTTGTGCATACATGGAACTCTGATTAATGTGCTATCTGGCAAATTAAATAATTGTTTGAAAGGCTTTATATATTTGAAATATTAAGGTTTTCACTAAAATGAGAATGTAAGGATTATGTAAATCGTCTTTACCCTGTGTGTCTGGTCATCAGGATAGTAACATGATGCAAACATTACTTTATAAACACTGGCTACAGTGAGTAGACAACTTATTTAAATAATTAAGTGGCTTATTAATATTCATTGGCTAGTATATATTTTGTCTCTGAATTAAACACTTTACAAGCTTTAAAGTTGTAGGGCAGTACTCATTTTGTAAACAGTTACCTTCCCTAGTACTTTTCTTCAAAATGTTTAGTTTATGGCACTCTTTTGCCTTTAAATGGAATTACTGACCTGAGTATATTAATGATTAGGAAGATTACACATTTCCTTCCACATTCTATGATGTTTGGAAAGATAGAATTTACAAAGCCTACAAGGAACTCTATATTAGAGTAACCATAAAAACAGTTATACTTAGCTTGAACAACTAATATCACACAGCAACTAGATTTGGTCATGTATATTTAGAACATGAGTTTGTAATTTTCAATAATAAACCCTAACTAAATAGAGCTTTATTAAAGAATGCCAACAACAAACATTAGTTGATAGGAAGAAAACCTTTTATTTAATTCGCTTCTATAGTGATATACGGTTTTCCACTTACACTAGCTCACTGCAATCTCCACAATAATCAAAGAATTAGATAGAGAAGATACTACCCATCTGTTGGAGATAAAATCACTCAAGGTTTGTGAGGTTAAGTTGCCTGAGGTCAGATACAGTAATGGGGCTGGGGCAGTAACCCAGATCTCCTGAAACAACACATGCAAAGTTCCTACTGCAGTTCCTGACTCTCTATATGGACTGGATGAAAGATGCCTCCTTTTTTCTCCCAACTAACTCAGCATTCTTTCCAATCAAAGCACTGCCCAATCCTGTAGTAGCAGATTTAAATAATACACAAAATAACTGTAGATGAAACTTAAGTGGAACCAAAATAAAAAAACAAAATAAGCTCTTTTAGTCATAATGTCTACCACAAATAAAAGCAATTCAGAGATTTTCAATGGTAGAAATTACCTTTATCTTTACAATAACAAGTTTCAATTCTTAAAATGGAATGCTCTGCAAGTTAAAAAAAACCTAGTAATCACAAAATAAGTAAAAATAACCCCTTAAGTAGGACAGGTTGAGCATCTCTAATCTGAAAACCTGAAATATAAAATGCTCCAAAATTTAAGTGCCAACATGATGTCACATGGGTGGCTGAGATAGTGACTCTTGTTTTCTGAGAGTTGAATGTACACAACTTTGTTTCATGCACAAAATTCTTTAAAATATTGTATAAAATTACCTTCAGGCTATGTGTAAAAAGTATATATATAATGTAAATGAATTTCATGTTTAGACTGGAGTCCCATCCTCAAGATGTCTCTTTATGGATATGTAAATATTCCAAAATCCAAAACACTTTGTCTCAAGCTTTTCAGATAAGAGATACTTAATCTGTATATCACTTAAGAAAATGTTTCCTGAGGAAACCATCACACGAAGGGATACATCTCTGCTAGCCAATGCAGCCATAAATAAAAATGTTAATGAGGTAAAATTGGTCATGATGAGGGTAAAATAATATCAAAAAACTGAAAATGTTCTTGTTAAGCTTAATTCATTTTGAAATATTTTGAAAAAATCTCAAATGCATTGTAGTAAATCTTATTAATTAAACTAGAAATCCATTATAATTTATTGCTTCTATGTTTTAATTTGTACATTTTATCCTTAATTTAAGGATAACTATGAATAAAACATGAAAATCAGTGCATTTTCTTTTTCTGCAATCATATATGTCCTATTCTACATAATATCTCATCTGCCCTTATATTTTCTTTATAATCTAGTAGATTATACTCAGACTTGATGACCTCGGTAATAGGACTTTCCTTATAAAATATACTCACAAATCTGAAATTGGTCAATCAGCTGTCCAGGAGAAAAATTAAGTGAACCTAGTTTTATAGCAATATGTTTAAGTTAAAGGTTCAAAATATACTTTGAGACACTTCAAAAATGCCATAATTTTCCTTCTAGAAACCTTATACTCCCTCAGTTTGACTTATTTATCCTCTAAAAGCTGACTGGTCCCTGCCAAGTGCATTTTGGTACTATGGATAATAAGCTATAATTCAGTGAAGGGCTTCTCTAGGTTATAGAAGGATTATGATCACTGTATTTAACATCTAAACATATACAAAAAAGTAAACAATAGCAAGACTACAATCCCTCACTCCTACAAAAATTCTTGAATTTTTATTCTTTAAGTGTATCTGTCTTGATAAGTGGTCTTCAGTGAAATGAGCTTTAGACTTGGCTTAGCTCTACAAACACAAAGACTAAAGACATTTTGCCATTAAGACATTCTGACATTAAGACCTTCTATCTTGACATTCTGTCTTTAAAAAAATTATCATTTTCATGCTATTATTTTTACTCATTTCAAAGCACATTCTATTTCAAAAACATAGAAATCAACAAATTTAAATTATGTGCATTCAGATGGGACTCACCTTTAGAGAATCAAAACAGGCCACCACACGACCATTTTCCACATGGCAAACTCTTGGTGGATGGGCAAACTTGCAATCTGCATCAGCTCGAAAGCAAGTTCCTCTCTGAAATTCTCTACAGACTTCTAAAGTCAGCCACTTGGTATCACGAATCAGGGCAACATTGACAGCCGTCATATTGAAAGCAAAATTAAAATCCAATGTACCCTCTTAAGTACAGTATTATTGTCGACTGTTTAAGGATTAAAAATGAATTCAAACTAAGTGTGAAGAGATAACAGGCGGTTTTGGTGAAACGTCTATTTGTTGGCACTTAGGTTTTCATTAAAGTCAAATCTGGTCTAGTCAAACAAAAAGCCAATCATAAAAACTCTATCGCAATAACTAAAAATCAAATTAGAGACCAACTCCTAAGAAGCCAACTGTTTGTTCCTTTGCCGAATTTATGTGAAATAACCGGCAGACTTTCAAAAGAATTCTGTGCTCTGCAGTTGATGTTTTCAATTA
This sequence comes from Cacajao melanocephalus, assembly GCA_963573385.1. Taxonomy (NCBI): domain Eukaryota; kingdom Metazoa; phylum Chordata; class Mammalia; order Primates; family Pitheciidae; genus Cacajao; species Cacajao melanocephalus. The sequence continues at coordinate 30,919 of CAUYLG010016346.1, forward strand.
TTCTTGCAAAAAACCTATGCTGCTGGCTGCCCTTCGATTTGTGGAATGGTCTCAGATCAGGAGGAGAAAAGTTTTTCTCCTTATTTATTAGCTATAAGTAATAAGATTGGGAAGGATGTTAGAAACCCAAAAAAGTTTTGTTGCAAAATCAAGTGGAGGGAAAATAACTAAGAAAATTGAGAATCACAGAAAAAAGAAATGGACCAGCTGCTGACAGTAAACTACAAGCACACCAGGTTCGGCGGGGAGGTGGAGAGGGCAGGGAACGTTATGTTAGGGAGAGGGGTTTACAAAGAGACAGCTCTAGAGTAAAATCCAAGCAGCAGAGTTTTCAGAAAAGGCACTTTTCAGAACCTGCAAGAAAAAAATAAATAAAATTAGCTAAAATAATACAATGCTTCCGTTTCAAACTCTAGCTTTGGAAAAGAAGTAACTATATCCTATTTAAAACAGGAAGCATCTAGATACTGACAGTGCAACGTAGTACAGTCAGCCGTTGTCAATAAAAAGGGCATTTCCCAGTATAAAACTGTATAGTAAAAGCAAGCAACTGCTTAGATTCACTGTTGTAGTACAAGACTGGGCAACAAACTCACATGAGGTGGAGTGGACAATGGAAATGTAAAATGTGCTTCAGAAAGATCTGCACATGTACCCCAGAACCTAAAGTACAATAATACATACATATATATGTTTAAAAAAAAAAGAAGATAACCTAAGGGTGTATCATAATTATGTTGTATACATGGCATAGCTATGGAATACCATGCAGCTGTTAAAATGAAAGAAGCAGATATATGGGTTCTGATGTGTAGAGATCACCAAGATTTATCAAGTTCAAATAAATGCATATTGCATGTAATATATAGGTATTATGATTTATGGAAAAATCCATAAAACAACAATATATTTCCCTATGTGCATAAAGAGATGAATATCTGGAATAATTCATAGCAAGCCGACAATAATGGCTCACTCAGTAGGATTAAGGGTGAGTCAAAGGGCTCTTTATTTGTATAAGTTGTATTTTTTGCATAAAAATGTATTCAAGTCTCTATTTTATAAGAACCAATAATAAGTGGAAGTTATAAATAAATAAAACTGAGCGAATAAAAAAATCATTTGAAAAGATACTGGATTTTTTTTTTTCTGTGTAGCCTCCTTAGTCTCTATGAAGGAAAATCGGAACAACTCAGAAAAAGATTTCAGCATATACAAACAAGTTAGACAGAATGTGCTGTTTAACGAAATAGATTAAATATTACGCAGCTTTATGGTTTGCAGTTTAACTCAGTGTGAACCAGCTACAATTTCTAGTGACAGCTCAGAAGATACAGGAAAGGTTAATTTATTGGCATATGCCATAAACACATACTGAAATAGCACTAATTTGTAAAAGTGAGCTCTGAGTATTAGAAAAATCAACTGTTAGCTTTTTTGAAAAATGAGATTAAAGTTCTTAAAAATATTTCATTTAATTTTTTGGACAATATTTTCAACAACTTTACAAAATCTAAATTTTCTTTGTCTTTTCCATATTTAAGATGAAATTCAATATCACCCGACTTTTCAAATATCATTGAGAAATTAAGTACCTAGAAAATTCAAATAAGCTTATCTACTCAAGAGCAAAACATGTTTTTCTCTGAGTCATTCTTCATGGAAATTGTTCTAAAATGTATTCATTCTATGTAACTTTGTCTTCTTAAAAAATATTGAACATAATTTGGACTCTAATTAAAGACTTGGAACCGTTAATGTATTAGGAAATATAATAGTTCTCCTCTTTCAGTGGCAGACTGTTAATTGTCACATCCACTGTCACTTCTCTGATTGTCACAGTATCTACGACAGTGAATTTTCCAGCTCTCTTCCGAAAAACCTAATAGCCAGTCATGAATGTTGAATAACAATTAGTTACCCACTGAGTGAGGGGCCTATGGAACAAGATGCAGAGCTTTCTTGCAGAAGTTTTAAGATTGCTCTTACTTCTTTGGGGGCCCTTCTGTAACAAGTTACATGCAGGGCCATGTTGTAGAGGGTTAAAGTTGCAGGCAAATGACTTCTAGAAAAATGTACTTTTAAAATAACCTGATAGAGGAAATGCAGAACAAAATCACAGTGTGATGACCACTTCACTATCATTAATCTAACTATAACTTTAAAAGACAGAAAAATTGCAGAAATTGGAACCCTCATACATTGTGGCTGGGAATATGAAATAGTGCAGTTTCTGTGGCAAACTGTTGGACAGTCCCTCACTTCCACGACTCAGTATATACCCAAAGTATCTGAAAACAAGGGATAAAGAAATCCTCCTACAAATCCTTGTACATGAATGTTCATAGCAACACTATTCACAATAGCCAAAAAGTAGAAATAACTTAAGCGTCATTAACAGATGATTGGATGAACAAAATGTGATATATCCACACAATGGAACGTTATTTGGCCATAAATAAGAATGAAGTACTGATGCATGCTACCAGAAGGATGAACTTTGAAAACATTATGTTAAGCGAAAGAAACCTGTCACAAAAGGCCACATATTGCATGATTCCATTTATATGAAAAGTTCAGAGTGGCCAAATCTACAGAGACAGAAGGTAGATTAGTGGTTGCCAGGGGTTGGGAAGAAGGGATAAGGGTGAATGGCTGCTTAATGGGTACAGGGTCTCCTTTGGGGGGTGATGAAAATGTTCTGGAATTAGATACTGGTGATGATTGCATGATTTTTGAAATATCATAACCCATTCACTGAATTGTACACTTTAAACAGATGAGTTGGATGTATATAAATTACATCCCAATAAAGCTGTTATATATTTTTTAAAGTCTAAAGAAACATGACAACCAAATACAGCCTGACTAGTGATGGGATTAGCTATCCCAAGCTTTCTGAATTTCTCTAAGCCACAGATTTTTTCTTAGTAGTGTTACTAAGTTGAATTTCAAGAGTAAATTCATTTCCACACTCTAACTGACTTAATGTATTATGAAAACTACTCTGAAAGAGTATGATATTCCAACCTAATCCCACAACTAAATTACATAGTTTGCCTGAACACATTTGGAAGAAAAATGACAAAAAAGATCTATCTATATAAGTTCTGCTCCAAACATAAACAGTGAGGGTCTGGAGAAAGATTTTTTTCTACAGAGGTCCATCAAGTATAGAAACATAATAAATAATACATGTGAATTCTGAAGTTTTACAAATGAAAAATGCAAACAAGAATTGGCTTCTGGCCATGCATTTTATATAATATCAGAGATAGGAGAAGAAGGAGTTTTCTTTTTTCTTTTTCTTTTTCTTTTTTAAAATTTTGGCCTGTAACCTCTGATGAAGCTCTGGCCAATTCTTCAAAGCAGTTCTATCCACCACATGTCTTCCTTCAGACTGGAACTATTTTAGGGGCTGACTCAGAAGAAACTAAGTGCAACACTTAACGGAGCTGGCGCAAAGATGGGGAGAAGTTCTCTCATGCAGCTCTGTTTGTCTGACTACGTATAAAAGACAGGGAGAAGTTCTGGTTTTCTCTATATTCTTAAGATCAATTTTGTTTTGGGGATAATACAGCTTTATCTTCACTACCTTAGACTAAAGTAACAGGAATACAGTTCTGCTTCTTATGATTTATAGCCCTCTAAAGTGGAACATGAAAAGTTACCATTTCTTAGTGCATTTGTACTTCATTGTACGTGCAGTTTACAAGTGCTTGTATTTCATTGATCTTTTGATCTCTCAAAAATATTCTAAAGCATGAGTAATAACCCAAAACACTGATGACTGAAATGAAGCTCATAGAGGTTAAACTACTTATTTCAAGTTACAAAGCCTGGTGGTAGAGCCATGTCTCCAGGCAAGATCTTCTGACTCCAAATCTCACGCATAGATTCTAGCCGAGAAATGTCATAGATAGCATTGCTTATCTCTCTTGGGAATCTTAAACAAGGGAAACCTGTCATTTTTGTAGAATACTTATGGTTCGTTCTCAGAATTACATTCATGCCTGATGTATCAACATTTTCGTAATCCCTGTAAGTTGTACTCAACCAACATTTATCCAGCATCCACCATGTGCCAAGCATCGTTCTAGGTACTGAACAAGACTGATAAGGTCCTTGCTCTCGTGGAACATGCTATGCTCATTTAAATAAAGAAGCAACTTGATGTACAAGGAAGTAAAATGAGTATTAGAATTTATGAAGAGCTGGAAGTAAACACTAGGAATTCTGTCTTCAGCACAAACCTCTAACTCACCATTAATGATACACCAAGCATCATGACTTAAGAATACGCTTAAACACATACTCAAATACTACTACATAGAAGTAAGTCATCAAGAGGAATATCTTAAAATTATACTACGACTTATTGCTCTCCAGATTCCTTTTAGAGAGGGCAATTACTGTTCTCATCTTACAGATGAGGAAATGAGGGTGGAGAAAGTTGAGTAATTTAACTTGCACAACTTCATGAAGCTAGCAGGTGATCAAGCCATGGTTCAAACTCATGCAGCCTGACTCCAGAGTCCCTTCCCCCACTTAACCATGCCACAATACTGTGTTACTCTTACAGCGTCTATTATATTCTTTCTCATACTTGCTGGCTGGGACCCTTAACTTTCCTCTCTTATTAGATTTAAATGCCTTGAGAATAGAGATCATGTCTTCCTCTTCTTCGCTGGCTCTATCTTGTCATTGGGGGTTAGGGCAGCATTCCCCAGGATTTTTACTTTGAAATCTATAAAGATTAAATGGTAATTTAACATTAACCCTTCTGTTGTATGACACTAGAAAAGATTTTTGTCAGTTGGGCATCCTCTAGGCTAGAGCTTTGGCCACCTGTTAGTTTTGAATCAATTGAACCTGTGAAGTTGAATATTTTCTCACAATTCTAGCCTTCAAATTGGGATGACAATACCTAGGATTCTTCATATATAGTGAATTCAATCTCCACAAAGAATGACCTATCCCGGTCCATTTGATAGCAACAAGATCTTATAAAAATATTAAATTCCCAGATGATTTCTGTTTGTGTTCTTGGATAGTAGGTTCATCTTTGAAATGTTTTTGCTTAATAATAGGTGTGGTGAAACTGAACTGGTAGTGGGAGTAAGGGTGGCGGAGATTTCACTCTGATCCATAGGAAGAAACCATTCTTAAGTATTCTTCCATGAAAATAAAATAGTTAATTTTGACTTTTTAAAAATGATATAAAGTTTAAAGGTTTAATGGAAAAAGAAATAGGTGAATAAATAAGTGAAAGGATGACTCAGTTTCTGTTAAAGCATTCTTCCCATCAAAGCCACTCATTTTCATTTCCTCACAGGGCTTTTTTTTCCCTTTGTTTTAAATTTTACTTTAAGTTCTGGGGTACATGTGCAGAGCATGCAGGTTTGTTACATAGGTATACACGTGTATTGGCGGTTTGCTGCATCCATCACCCCGTCATCTACATTTGGTATTTCTCCTATTATCCCTCCCCAATCCCCCCAACCCCTCCTATCCCTCCCCACCCCCTAACCCCCCAACAGGCCCCGATGTGTGATGTTCCCCTCCCTGTGTCCATGTGTTCTCATTGTTCAACAGCCACTTATGAGTGAGAACATGTGGTATTTGCTTTTCTGTTCTTGTGTCAGTTTGCTGACACAAGGATGATGGTTTCCATGTTCATCCATGTCCCTGCAAAGGACATGAACTCATCCTTTTTTATGGCTGAATAGTATTCCATGGTGCATATGTGCCATATTTTCCTTATCCAATCTATCCTTGATGGGCATTTTGGTTGGTTCCAAGTCTTTCCTATTGCAAACAGTGCTGCAATAAACATATGTGTGCATGTGTCTTTATAACAGAATATTTTCTAATCCTTTGGGTATATACCAGTAATGGGCTTGTTGGGTCAAATGGTATTTCTATTTCTAGATCTTTGAGGAACCACCACACTGTCTTCCACAATGGTTGAACTCATTTACATTCCCACCAACAGTGTAAAAGCATTCTTATTTCTCCATATCCTCTCCAGCATCTGTTGTTTTGTGAGTTTTTAATGATCGCCACTCTAACTGGTATGAGATGGTATCTCGATGTGATTTTGATTTGCATTTCTCTAATGATCAATGATGAGGAGCTTTTTTTCATATGTTGGTTGGCTGCATAAATGTCTCCTTTTGAGAAGTCTATTCGTATCCTTTGCCCACTTTTTGATGGGGTTGTTTTTCCTGTAAATTTATTTAAGTTATATGGAGATTCTGGATATTAGCCCTTTTTCAGATGGTAGATTGCAAAAATTTTTGCCCATTCTGTTAGCTGCTGGTTCACTCTAATGATAGTTTCTTTTGCTGTACAGAAGCTCTTAAGTTTAATTAGATACCATTTGCCTATTTTGGCTTTTGCTGCCATTGCTTTTGGTGTTTTAGTCATGAAGTCCTTGCCTGTGCCTATGTCCTGAATGGTATTGCCTAGAGATTCTTCTAGGTTTCTGTGGTGTTAGGTCTTATGTTTAAATCTTTAATCCATCTGGAGTTAATTTTTGTATAACATGTAAGGAAGGGATCCAGTTTCAGCCTTCTGCATATGGCTAGCCAGTTTTCCCACCACCATTTATTAAATACGGAATCCTTTTCCCATTGCTTGTTTTTGTCAGGTTTGTCAAAGATCAGATGGTTGTAGATGTGTGGTGTTACTTCTGGGACCTCTGTTCTGTTCCATTGGTCTATATCTGTTTTGGTACCAGTACCATGCTGCTTTGATTACTGCAGCTTTGTAGTATAGTTTGAAGTCAGGTAGTATGCTGCCTTCAGCTTTGTGGGTTTTTTTTGTTTTTTTGTTTGTTTTTGCTTAGGATTGTCTTGGCTATGTGGGCTCTCTTTTGGTTCCATGTGAAGTTTAAGGTGGTTTTTTTCAAGTCTGTGAAGAAAGTCACTGGTAGCTTGATGCGGATAGCATTGAATCTATAAATTATTTATGGCAGTATGGCCATTTTCATGATATTGATTCTTCCTAAAAAGCTGAATAAACATTTAACAATAGCTTTTGGGGTGTGTGTGTGTGTGTGTGTGTGTGTGTGTATGTTCAACCAAATCTTATCAAGGAATATCTTGGCCACCAAAATTTAATTTGATTCAATTCAATATGTACTTTGAGAGAACCATAAACACTTCCTTTTTTCTTTTTCTTATTGAGACAGAGTTTCCCTCTGTTGCCCAGGCTGGAGTGTAATGGCACGACATCCCTTCATTGCAACCTCCTCCTCCCAGGCTCAAGCAATTCTCATCCCTCATCCCTCAGCCTCTTGAGTACCTGGGATTACAGACATGTGTCTCCATGCCCAGGTAATTTTTGTATTTTTAGTAAAGACGGAGTTTTGCCATGTTGGCCAGGCTGGTCTGGAACTCGTGGCCTCAAGTGACCTGCCCAACTCAGTCTCCCAAAGTGCTAGGATGACAGGCGTGAGCCATCATGCCCATCTGCATGAACACTTTCAAACCACTAGGGTGCTGGTTAAAGACCTATAGAAGGAATTTACAGGATGCCACTATAGCCAAAAAGTTATTATTCAAATTTAGTTCCTGGTATGAGCTTATTCTTTGCAAAATGTAACTGGAAAAAACCATCCCAGTTGAAAGTTTTGACTTTTAATTGATGCTCATCTATGAGAATCATAGACAAGACACAACATAAGGAAAATGTAAAAACTTTTATTTTAAAATTATATATTGAACAGATTCCCTATGAAGTGCAACCTTTGGGAAAAAAGTACTGCAGTTTCTATTATTTTTGAGGATTTACATTTTTTCTCATGGAAGTTATCTTGAAAGTAGAACAAGAGAAGAAAGACATGTTTTCTTCTAATTTAATAGAAATAGTAACTTATAATAGAGCTGTTTGCAAGGCCACTACCAGCAGGTACTTTTGCCTCAGTTTTCCTATACTTTCCTTGTTTCCTACTTTCTTTTGCCTTCCCTCCACAAAACAGCACATAACAGAAACACTGCCAGTGCCTGGTCCAGAATATCACAAAGATATTTGGCACCTAAACCAATCACTGAAGAGATCTTCCTATAAATGCATTTATCAACCCCTGAATAAACAATGAAAACAATGTTTTCTTTCTTTCTTTCTTTCCATTTTAAGCTTTCCTTACATCTGTATTACTTCTGAATTTCTTGTGGCTATTTATTTTGGCTCTACAAATATATGACACACCTGCCAAACACTGCTTGAATTGGATAGCTGACAAGATTTAAAAGCCTTCAAGTTTTTAAATTTGCTTCAAGTTCTATTTCCCTCATGTGTTTTGGTTAGTGGTCCAGCGCCACACATTCTTTAAGGAATATAAGAGGTGCTCAGCACTGCAAATGGAAACCATGGTTTCACAGGCATCTTAAAGAAAACCAAGTCTTCTCTCCAGAAAAAAAAAAGGTCATAAAAATAAGGATATTTTGCCTATGTACAGAGATTTTTCATTAACTTTTTTTTAAAGCTTTGCTGCATTTTTGGGAAAAGCGTAGTATCTGGCCCAGAATGCACCATTCCTCATGGTACAGTCTCTCATGGCTTCCCTTGGCTAGGAGAGGGAGTTTTCCATCCCCTTGCACTTCCTTGGTGAGGCAATATCTTACCCTGCTTTGGCTTACTCGCTATGGACTGTACCCACTGTTTAACTAGTCCCTGTGAAATGAGCCAGTTACCTCAGTTGGATATACAGAAATCACCTGCCTTCTGCATTGATCTTGGTGGGAGCTGCAGACTGGAGCTGTTCCTATTCAGCCATCGTGGTCCACACCCAGAATCTGCCATTTAAATATGTTAAACTAGTCCAATTTAATATAAAACAACTCAAAACCTGGATCCTAAACATAGTTATTAAATCACACTAGTTAAGTGCTTGCTTATGTGCATGTGACAGAAATCCCAATGCCATTAAAAGGTACTCTTTCACCAAAAACTGGATTTCAACTTGAAGGCAACAGGAATTTGATACATTTGGCAATTCCGGTCCTATAATGTTCAAGCATTTGAGATAAATGAAATACAAAATGGGTCCCAAGACTGATTCCATTTAATATATGCAGGGTGATTTTGCTGATGATTAACTCAGCAGATATTTATCAAGCATCCACTATGACCCAGGCCCTGATCTAGGTACTGGGGAAACAAAGGTGAACAAGACAAAAGCCCTGTCCTTTGACTTGTACATTCACGTGGGTGGCAGCAGGGGAGGTTTGGCCAGAGAGGCAGAAAATACAAAAAGATACATATCCATCATTCATTTTATCCAATCAACAAATATTTAATATCAAGGCAAGTAAAACCTTTAAAAACGTTCATATAGGAAAATAACAATCAACAAGCAAGTTTTGTACACCAACTCTCTGCACAGAACTGTATCACGTGCTTCTTGGGAATTAGAAGAACCTTAAGGCACTGCCTCTGCACTCAAGAAGCCCCTAATTTAGTTGGGGAGGTAAGAACAACATATATGATATGTCTGCAAACAATACAGACAATTAAGAACAAAATTTGGTAACATTAACAACAAATGTGATGATAGGTCTAAGAACAGAGCATCACTGAAGTCTAGAGTAGTCAAAGGAGTTTTCAAGAAGAAAGGGGAGCTGGGCCTTACAGAATGAGAAGGATCTACGTGAAGGCAAGAGGGGCAGATATATTTCTGAAAAGGGGAACAGCATGAATAAGGGCTGGGAGATCAAATTGGGCACCTGGTGTGTATAGGATGGTGAGCATACATGGGCTGGTTAGGATGGTACGTTTATACTGGCGAAGAAAAATAATGTATAGGTGGTTTCTGAAGAACCTGGAAAGCAACCCAAAAAGTATATATTTGTTATAGAAGGGGAGCCTGTCTCAGAGACTTGAAGCAGAGTAGAATCTTAGAGGTCATAAATGTAGAATGTTGAAAATGATCTGCTCCTGGAAAATTGTTTTACTTAAGGAACCCACAGCACAGAGTCAGAGTAAAGTTCATGCATTCAACATACTGTGGAAGAACAAAAGGTGAGGCGAAAGTAGATAAAGGTCAGAGTGTTTTTCTCCATTTTACAGGCTCCATGAAGCCAAGACAGAGTAATTCAAGACCGGCTGACATAAAAAGGTTGGGAAACAGAAAATTACAGCTTCTTGTTTGCATTTTGCTACCTACCCATCATTTATCAATGACCCCAGTCATTAAGGACACATAACTGCATTCCTATTTTCTGAACTGACTTAAACACTTTTCAATCTTTATCTCTATAATAGAAATTCCTTTTAAAAATGTAGTTGAACTTTCAACTGGGATGGTTTTTTCCAGTTACATTTTGCAAAGAATAAGCTCATACCAGGAACTAAATTTGAATAATAACTTTTTGGCTATAGTGGCATCCTGTAAATTCCTGCTATAGGTCTTTAACCAGCACCCCAGTGGTTTGAAAGTATTCATGCAGACGGACACGATGGCTCACGCCTGTCATCCTAGCACTTTGAGACTGAGGTGGGCAGGTCACTTGAGGCCACGAGTTCCAGACCAGCCTGGCCAACATGGCAAAACCCCGTCTTTACTAAAAATACAAAAATTATCTGGGCATGGAGACACATGTCTGTAATCCCAGGTACTCAGGAGGCTGAGGCATGAGAATTGCTTGAGCCTGGGAGGAGGAGGTTGCAATGAAGGGAGGTCGTGCCATTACACTCCAGCCTGGGCAACAGAGGGAAACTCTGTCTCAATAAGAAAAAGAAAAAAGGAAGTGTTTATGGTTCTCTCAAAGTACATATTGAATTGAATCAAATTAAATTTTGGTGGCCAAAATATTCCTTGATAAGATTTGGTTGAACATTCACATTCACACACACACACACACACACACATCAAAAGCTATCACTAAATGTTTATTCATCTTTAAATACTTATAAACAGCCCAAGTAATTTTGTAGTCAAACATGAGGGACACATAAGGATGATTATTTGGCAGAGAGGTAAACTAAGGTAGCATCTATGTGACTTAATGTCGTAAAGCGATTCACTACAATACCTAATAGGCATCCAGTGAGGGCTTCCTTACCTGAATTCACCACTGGTATTATAGCCAATAAATTCAGATTCTCAATGTCCATACTAAGTACTCTCTCCTTATCAGGAGCACTTATAAAACTAGTGAAAAGACAGAGAAAAAAGCTTTGTGGCTGAAAATGTTGGGAGAGTCCCAAATGTACCCTAATTTCAAAGACCAATGCCAAACCCTCCAGTAGCCTTGAAGGGAGTTTTCTGGGAAAGTGAATTTTCTAGGAAAGTGTACACAAGAGCTCTAACCCTTTGTGTCTGAACTTACTGTTTCTAGAGGCATTATTTCACATTCATATCACAAACATGACTGAAATACATATCTACAAACCAATTGCCTAGAGTTCATTGGAAAGTTGGCTGCTTTAGTAAAAAGTTGCGAGTAAAATGCTGGAAGCACAGACAGGATAGAATCTTAAGCTCTGCATTTCCCAATATTTACACAGGCCTAAGGGTATCCTTCTTTAAAAGTTTCTTTTTTCTCTTGATATTCCAAAGTGATTTATGCTTGACTAAAAATTATGAGCCTTTCTTTATGGAAAAATTTAGAGAAACTGTAAAATAGGCTAGCTTTTAAACATATTTTAATTGAATGTTGAACAAGTAGTGAATGCCCTTGTTAATACTAAAGAAAGGTGTGTAAATATAATACAGTCATTATAAAGTCATCTTCCTGGCCCAGATAGAATAGTTCTCTTCAATCTTCCAAGGTCCATCTCAATAAATCTGAAAAGAAAGATTATAGAACCTCCAAAGTAGAGGGGGGCTGGAAAGGAGATTGGTTTAATTATACCATAAGATTGGAAAGCAACACTTTACCCCCATAATCTAATACTCATCTTCCATAAAAACAATGCTATCCTACCTATCAGTTTCAACTCTGATTTGCTTCAATAAATGGGGTAACAACTTCTGTGCTGACTTTTGCAAGGCATGTGTTTTAAATCCAAGTTTTGGGTATAAAAAAGGGATATGGACAATCAAGTATACATCAAATATGGAAATATTCCAAATAAAATGAGCTCATAATAGAGTTATCAAAGCCAGTGAGGGCAAAGTAACCTGCTGATTACTTCAACCTTAAACAGAGGCCCAGAAGGGTTCATTTACTTGGCTAAAATGCCTAAAATTCTTAGTGTGCACACAAAGAGCTCATGCTGTAATTTCATCTTATCTGATATCTTGGCAATCTGTGATCAGAATGGGTAGGCAGAGTCCCAGAAGTTTAACCCAATTGTCCTCATTCATTTAGTTTATTTTGACAGCTCATATTCATGTTGGAACTTAACTCCTGCCTATGGAGGCATTTTCACAATACTGAAAACCGGAAGGGCACCTTCTGTAGCTTTAAATCCCTGGAGAAAGGCAATCCCTTGCTTCTGAGGATATAAAGATTCATTGACCTCTGTGGGCCTGTGTCTTCCATTAATTTCAACACAACTGCCATGACACCCTTGTTCAGTTTCAGAGAACAACATCTTCTTTGCACACATGGTTTTGTTTCCATTGCCTCTCTATTATTGGTTGTCCAAACTCTGGATTCAGCTTTTCTATCATACTCTACCTGATCCTCTCTACTTTCTAAAACCTGTTAGAATCAGATTTAGTTTATCTGTCTGTAACCATCTGACCCTCCTGGCCACAGTCTATTGCAAGCCAAAACTTGTAAGATCTGGCACATTTCTTCTGTTAAATAAATATTTGGTTTTCTCTCTTTTTCCTGTTTCTACCTCTGTGAGCCCATTTCTCCTGTTATCCTCTGGTCTGGATAAACTGTGTCCATACAAAATATTGTCTACATTAATTTCTAATCAACCTGGATACTGGGAATTGTATTAAGTATTCTAAGAGTGTGTTTGGGGTTCAAAAAATAACCACTAGAACACAATGAGGAAGATAAATTTGCTTTGCTGAGCATACTATATGATGTATTCTAAAGCCAGTATCTGTGTTATTAACTAATAGGTATTTCTATCTTCAAAGGTCAATCTATTGATTATTAAGTAATAGGTATTAATAACAGTTAACATGTATGGAGCTCTTATTCTGTGCCAGACACTGTACTAGGCATTTTATATTCATTTTCTCATTTAATCATCCCCAATGCCCTATGAGGTACATACTTTTAAAAATGTTAAAATTTCATTTAAAAACAAAATCAGTCTTTCACAAATTTCGATTCTAGACGTCGCCAAGTCATTGTATTGAGTTTTTCAATATTTAAAGTTCTTGGAAATCATAACAGTCATAAATATCAATAAAAAATCTCCAAGTTCTCATTCCCCCTGCCCCAGATTCCTGAAATTACAATAAGAAAGCTTACTACTTCCTACCCAGGGAACCCAGAGCATCCTGAATTGCTTATAATTTGGAAGGTATATGTTTTCATACATATCTGGCAAATAAGTTAGAAACTGCTTGACACATTGGGTTTAAAATCATCAATCAAAAGAACATGTGGTCCAGAAATGTGGCACCCAGCTGGCAGAATGGAAGCATAAAAGCCCTTGGGCACAGTAGATCCTTCCCCCAATAATAAATATTTTTCTGCCAAAACATGGCTATCCAAATCAAAGTGAAACCTCTGAACCAAGATTTGGAAATTATGAAAAAACTATGAAACTATAATATTATAACAAGATTGTCAGTACCTTCACAAATTCAACTCTGTTGCTAACTTATAAACTTACTATATCAAAATCTGGATCGTGCAAGTCATAAAAAGAAGGCAAAATATTTTTTAAAAGATTTTACCACACGAGGTTTTCAGGACAAGATCTGAGTAAGAGCCTGCAAAGAAAACAAGGATTTGAAAATAAAATCAAGGGAAATACTGAAATCAAACCAGCAAGGAAGTCTGTACATGGTACCAACAAATATGGAAAGTAAGAAGGTACCTATAGATTAAAAATCGTCTCAAAAAATCAACTCAGCTTAAATGGCTAAGCAAAAAAGAAGAAGGAGGTGAAAAAGGAGAAGACAGAGGAGGAGGAATGGTGGCTTAAATAGTAATTTAAAGAGGGCATTCACGTTTATACTGAAGTGAAGGGAAAGTCCATCAAAGCTGATTTTGGTGCCACCATGTTGCATTCATCAATTTAAAATCATATACATATACATTACTGAGGTGATGAGAAAATTAAGGTTTACATTATATCATCTATATCTCTAAGTACTGAATGGTTTCAGCTATTAAATTTGACAGCCATACAATTCCATATACAGAAAGGGAACCAAAATGCCTTCATTCTATTGAAATTAACAGTATAATCCTACAAAAGATCATAAAGGTTCTCAGCAAATACAAACTTCCTCAACTCACACTGACATAAAACTAGGCTGAAATTCCCAGGGTCTAATATGGATGGTATTATCGGTTATACGTACTACGAAACACTTGCTCCGTTGAAGATACTCAAACCTCAAACAGCAAAGCAGCTTTCACATTAGTAATTACTGAAACAACATAATTCATGTTTTCAGGTTTGTCAAAAGTCAGGTAAGATTCATTTAGTAAAGGATAAGAATTTTGAGAATTCTAGAGTTGGAAATAACTCTGAAAGATCAAGTCTAGCTCATTACCTTCAGGCAGGTGATTGTAGGCCTCTAAATCTTTCAGGGTAGATGGCTTCTATCCATGTATTCAATGTATATCAATAGTAGTTATCCATAATTAACCGTTTATAAATTTATTAACTAAACCAATACTTAGGAAGAACTAACTCAGGGCCATGTAATTAGATGTTGAAGGTACAAACATGGATAAGCCACAGTCCCTCATGTTTACATTTTATTTTCAAAATTTCAAACAAATTTCAAAAAATGTCTTAGTGGATAAACGATATGATTTTAGGAATCTTGATGTTATATGCCCTTCTTAAAAAAACAAAAAACTTATTTGTAAGCCCACAGGGTTACTGAAGAATAGGCCAGACCATAACATCACTAGGAACTGGTCCATTTTCTGTTGCTATAAAGGAATATCTGAGACTGGGTAATTTATAAAGAAAAGTTGTTTATTTTGGCTCATGGTTCTGAAGGTAGAAAAGTCCAAGATTAGGCATTCCTTCTGGTGTGGGCTTTGTGCTACTTCAACTCATAATGGAAAGTAGAACAAGAAGTAGGTAAATGCAAAAGAGAGGGACACAAAGTGGTTGGCCCACTTTATAATAACACACTTTCACGAGAATAAACCCAGTCTTAAGAGAACTGCATTAATCTACTTGTGAGGGTGGAATTCCCATGATGTAAACACTTCTTAAAGGCCTCACTTCCTCTCAATACCATTACATTGGCAACTACATTTGAAGATGAGTCTTGGCAGAGACAAACCACATCCAAACCAAGGCAGAACCCATCTATCCCTTGACCATGTTCCTCAGGTCTCTTTCCACTATCATTTGAGCCGTAGTTTTGTCTCCCCAACAAACATCCATGTGACTTTCCTGAACAACAACTCTGCCTCCTTCTAGAGGAAGGCTTCCAAAGCCTTCATGGTTGAAATATCTTCTACATGATACCTCCTCTTCCTCACCCTTAATCACTCCAGCATGTACTACAATATGGTTTCCATCTATCATTCTATTAAAACTCCCCTAGATTCAATGACTGCATTCAAGTACAACATTAATTTGAATTGAGTATTACCTCTCCTAGTGTAGTACTTGGAATACTAGATTCTCAATAAATACTAGCTCAGTTGAAATTTGCAGAAATAATAAAGGTGGTGTGCATTATATAGGAGTTACTCATTAAATGCAACTTCACATTGTCAGTTGTGTAAGAGTCTGCATATTTACAACTATGTTTTCTTTCATTTGTTTTCCAAATATGTGTTAAGTACTAGCACAAGGCAGTGGACATGGTTCCTGTTCTCACGAACTTTGTCTAACAAACTATAATTTCCATGCCACATACTTAATAAACCTGTGTATAGAAAGAAGAGCACATAAATTTGATTTTTAAAAATATATTTAAAGGTGTTATAGAATTATGGAATGTGTTTCTTTAGAAAGGGAGAAATCCTACTCATTTCTCTAGAGCTAGAATTTGAATTACACCAAGTAAAAGGGAGCAATGAGTATTCGAAACACTGTTCAAACAGACCTCGCCACCATGAACCCATTAGATTAAAGTTGTATATTTCTGCGAATGCTTTCAGAGCAGAACCTATCCTGGTGCCTAACACTTAACAGGCTCTCAGGCTACTTTTTGTGCTTTTTTTTTTCCCTTTTGCAGGTGAGGAAACTAAGACCCAGAGAAGTGAAAAAACTGTGTTGTTGTATACACTACAGAATAAGGTTTAGAATCACAAAGACCTGAATTTGAACCTCTGTCAAAATATTTAAACTCACTATCTCAGTTTCCTAGCAGGAATAAATCATATGACAGATGTGTAAATGCTTGGTGTGAAGTCGGTATTCAATAAAGCCAAGATCTCAGTTAATGACAGACATGGTAAATGGGTTGTTAGGAATTTAAAGAAAATGAAAAAAATGAGTAAATTATAGTATTTATTTGGTGTTTTAGGCTTGACTTCAGTCAATGTGAATCTTTCAATTAAGTGTGGGAGAGTGCAAGGGACCTAGATGGAAAAAAGTTAACAGCTGCCCAAGGAATAGAAAACAGAGCTGATGTAACAGCATCCTTAGAGACGATAGTAAAACTTACCCAGTTATTAGCAATGTCAATTACTTAAATAGGCAAAAGTTTTATATACTCAAAATAAATTAAGGTAGAGTGCTTCAAAGTGACACGAACAGAACAAATGAACGCAGTACCTTTTCCAGATCTTTTAAGATTAATTTTTAAATAAGTAAATAAAATTCTCATGAAAAACTGGAAACATTAAATAACTAGGTACTTACTTATGAGAACAATAGAGAAACAAAATTAAATGTCCTAGATATTTTTGAAACCCATAACAGTTATCCCAGCATAGCATAGTGGTTAAGAATAAGATTCTGGAGTCAGAAGACCTTGTTTATCATTCTACTTCTTACTGACTAATTGAAAATCCTGGGCAAGTTACCTAAACAATCCGTACTTCAGTTTCCTCATCTATAAAATGGTGTCAGTAATAGTATCTGTCTCCTAGGGTCATTTTGTAGATTGAAATTAGTTAATATTTATAAAGGACTTAGAATAATGTCTGGCACAGAGTAAATACTAATTAAGTGCTTCTGAAATAAGTCACCTGAACTTATCTCTTTCAGTGTGGAAATATAAATCTGACAACCCTCATCCTACTACTTTACAGTAACTCAATTTTTAACATTATTACTACTTTTTATTTCAACAGCATTTGAGGTACAAGTGGCTTTTGGTTACACGGATGAATTCTACAGTGGTGAATTCTGAGATTTTGGTGCACCCATTACCTGAGCAGTGTACCATGCACTCAATATGTAGTCTTTTATCCTTTTCTTGGGCCTCTCAATTTCCCACCATGAATCCCCAAAGTCCATTACATCACTCTGTATGTCTTTGCGTCCTCATAGCTTAGGTCCCTGAGAACATACGGTATTTTGTTTGGCATTCTTGGGTTACTTCACTTAGAATCATGGCCTCCAGCTCCATCCAAGTTGCTGCATAGGACATTATTTTGTTCCTTTTTTATGGGTGCAATGACTCAATTTTTAAAAAATGATTTGTTATGTATCTGCTCTGAAGCCATCAAGGTCCTTATATAAATACTTACAAAATGATAAATTCTGGAGATGAACACAGATGAACAAGAAAAAATAAAGACAAATGGTTCACTTGCTTTATGTTTTTCCAGAAAGATCTACAGGTAGGTACAGAGAGATATACTTTAGCTCAACACGGTGAAGAGCCTTCTCACAGCTTGAGCTCTCCAACAGTATACTGAAATGCTTCTCTGGGTGGTGCACTCCTCTTCACTGGGTTTCTGTCACAGTGGACGGGAAGCTGGGCTAGAAACCCCCAAATGACTACACAAGGCTAAGATACCATAAGCCAATTACTTATTATTATAGTATAGATTTCTGTCCTGTACGCTGGGTGCATAGCACTGCATTTGGTTTTTGGTTGACACAAAATGCACACAAGATAGTTTCTTCTCTCAATGAGTTTATAATCTAGTTGGGGAGATAATCTCACACCCCAAAACTATTAGAGGCAGCATTGGATTAAGTTCCGAATTTCACTTGCTTCTTATTAAAAAAATATATAAAATGACAAGCTTTGCCCTTTCAGAATGCATTCTCTTATCCAAAGGCAATATTTCTTGTAGATCACAATGATTTTATCTATGTGAACAAAATAATAATAATAATCATTGCAGGGTTCCTATTTTCCTTTAACATGAACGGGAATATGGTATATCTAACAAGATATCCGAAATGCAAAGCACTGCATTAATAGCAGAAGATTCAGAAAATGCAAGAAATAAAAATAAAAATAATGAACATATACATTTCTATTACACATAAGAATCTGTTCCTTTTATGCGAAGTTGAGTAGTTCAGTCATGAATGTAAGCAGACCTGAAGCTAAGACGCATTCCCCCACATTTTTGCTTTAATAGAAAAGCCTGAGTTACAGACTAACAGTGTGGACAGTGATGATCTACAGGCCAACTCCCTCATTTTTCAGAGAAGACAATAGGACTACAGAGGATAGATGACACAGTCATAGCTACAAAGAGTGACAGAGCCAGCACAAGAGCTCAGTTCTGACAACTGGAGTTGAATATTTTGTTGTACATTTTGGAGAAAGTTTAAATCTCAATCTCTTTCCCTATCTCAATCTTTCTCTCCCTCTCCCTCCCTCTCTCCTCTTTCTTTTTACAGTTAAACTCTCAATTTTCATGGCATGATAGTACATGTGGTCAAATAACTAAAGCAACCATTCTATTTATTTGAATGGGAAGTTGAAATAAATGCTTTCAAGAATTCAGTAGAAATACACTATTGGCCTCCTTTTGCAAAGCAGACTATAAAACTGCTGGGAATCTACTAGCGAAGTTAACAGGAAATTTCATGATTTGATGCAAATTAGTTTTTATACTAATCCAAGCATCAAAGTCCAAAAGAAAGTACAAGTTAGAATGAGTGACAAGCTGGAAGCTAGCTGGTGGGAGATCACTGCAGGATTTTTTCAGAGACCAAGAAAAGACACAGCCACATGTTTACATAGGTATACTATACTATACATATACTATGTATGTATACTCTACCGTGTGTGTAGAGGGGTGAGTATATCTGTACTGTGTGTGTCTGTGTGTGTGTGTGTGTGTGTGCGTGTATGTTGTTATTTTTGGACATGGGTGTGGAATCTTATGTCCAATGGCCAGAAAGGAGCTAAACCTACCGATACACTGTATTTAATATGTGACACGGTTCTTTCCTATATAAAATTGCTAGGGCTTAACACTTCACCTGAAACCCAACTAACCCAGACTTTAGTTATATAGGGCATTTAGAACTAGTAGCAAAACAATTAACTAGGACAATAGAAGAGAAAGCTATAAGCAAAGAGCCTACAGGAAGCTGTCCATACTCATACAGCCCAGAGCTTTTTAACAAACAAAAATTTTTGAATAACAGGAAGAGTGAAATTCTCTTTTAAAGAAAACTAAAGAAAGCACATGAGGTGATTTAAAACCTTTAGAGTTTGCTGAAAGAAAAGTACTCATAATTATGCACTTTCATTTATTTAAATTTTATTTAAAAATGCATACCAATCTGACTATACTTGGAAGCTGATTGAATTTTTTTTTTTGAAAGAAAGAAAAAGAGAGAAAAGAAGAAAGAAAGAAAAAAAGAATGTAAGAGAGAAACAAAGAGGAAGAGAAAGAGGGAGAGAGAACAGGATTCTTGTTTTATTGCCCAGGCTAGAATGCAGTCTAAAAATGGGTATTAAAAACCTCTTTTATGCCAACAATTGTGTTTAACAATGGAGACAGGAAGGAATAAGAGATGAAAATAACAAACAAGCAGCCAACCAATATTTTATTTAAACCTGTGAAATGCTATGCAATTGGTGAGGAGTGATTTATTTCCAATGATGCGGTCACTTTTAAAACAGGTGTAATATGATACTGAGAAATATGTATGTTTTGTGGATTTGGAGTGGAGAGTTCTGTAAATATTTGTTAAGTTTACTTGTTCCAGGTCTGAGTTCAAGTCTTAGGTATCCTTGTTAATTTTCTATCTCGTTGATCTGTCT